>JANAVB010017800.1:119494-262719 GCA_029216955.1 Iris pallida
GAAGGTTCAAAATCATCAAAAACCCTAAAAAGGGTTTCGATCATTGTCCATCATTCACCTTGAAGAGCGGGGTGGCCTGTCTCATGACGAGATACTCGCGGTGCAACACGAGTCGAAGGTTCGGCAGGAGCTTTTCCCTTCTCAGCGGCCGATCGTTTAGGCACCATGGGTGTCGACGACGAGAAGAGGAAGAAGAAGTCGGAGTAGGAGAATCACAAATGCTCAAATCGTGGAGGAGTTTTTCTCTTGAGGATTCAAAAGCAAGTAAAGCTTAAAAGAACGAAGGAGGAAACTATTTATAGTTTCTCACAGAAACCTAACAGTCACCTCCGATTGCGCCGAGAAAATTGGAACTAATTCCTCAAAACGCGCAGGCCTAAGCGCAACTTGATTTCAAATTTGAAATTCAAAGTATTTTGAAACTTTGAATATTTTCAAATTTCAAAAACTTTGAAGGGGGTCTTGTAAGTCCTAAAAATCAAGCTGCACCCATCAAATAGTGCACAAAAGTCCAAACTGCGCACCCATCAATGAACAGCGCTAACATGAACAGAGCCAAAAATCAACCGCGCTAGACTGAACCGTGCCACTGCCCGAGCACGCTATGCTGACGTGGCAAAGCCATCATTACCTGACAAGAAAATCAAATCTACTGATAGCCTGACAGCCCGAAAAGTGAGGAGTCTGTTCGTTTCCCGTGCCACGCCGCATTCTAGGACAGCTGTCCAAATCCTAGCACGGTCCAGCTGTCAAAATCCCAGCACGGTCCAGCTGTCCAAATCCTAGCGCGGTCCAGCTGTCAAAATCCCAGTGCGGTCCAGCTGTCCAAATCCTAGCGTGGTCCAGCTGTCAAAATTCCATCATGTCCAGCTGTCAAAATCCTGTGCGGTCCAGCTGTCCAAATCCTAGCACGATCCAGCTGTCCAAATCCCAGCGTAATCCATTGACCAGAGCTGAGCACAGTCTGAAGCTAGCGCTATTCAAATGGTGCGATCCATCAAGCTTTTTGAAGATAACTGACATTTATTACGTGGCTTACATGCCATCAATTGCTCGCCACGTGGCAACCGCTTGTACACGACCAAGCGCATTTTAATCAAACAATACCACACGTCTAAATACAGTTAGCCCACGATCGAGCAACTGCCCAAAGGCCAGCGCAGTTTACAGCCTGCGCAGTCTGTCACTGGCGCAGTCCATTGTGCGTAATCCAGAATAACTACAAAACAGTTATTGCTATAACTCTATAAATAGAGTTTCAAGTTTTGCATTAAAGGGATCATTTTTTTGGAAGATCATCAGAGATCAGGAGTTCTTGTCCAAGTGCTGCTACATTCTTCAGAGGCTATCGTCTTCAAAGTTCACATAGTCCAAGGGATAAAGCGATCGTCTTCAGATCGGATTCCTAAAGTTGTACTTTCCCAGAATTTATTGTACTCTTGTACAATTCTTTAAAGTTTGTGAAATAAAGATTTTGTTTTTACAAACATTATGTTAGGCTATCGGAGTGGTAGCAAGCACAGTCCTACGAGTTCTACGGTTGGGTATAACCACATAGTCTTACGGTCTCAAGGCACGTCATATAAAGTATAACTTGGGCGATAGCGTCGCGTAGAACGTAAGTCGGTTTAAGGCATGAACCACGGTTGATTTAATGAGTTTTGGAGAAAGGACCATCGAATAGGCATTGAGTTGAATGAAATGATATGGTAACATGGAAAGAATGCTCGCGACCGTGGGTCGTCGAGGGGTCTCAAATGATAGAAGTCTTAATCTTGGTTTGAAAGAGATGGTAACATTAGAAGAGGAATGACTGTATGAGACGTCAGTTTGTGTCGAGTCTTGCATGGTCATTGGACAACTTGTCGACAAGGGCGATTTGTTTCCTCGGACGACAACCGGGGCCACGGGACCGTTCCGGCCTAGGAGGAAACCGAGGGTGAAAGTGAGCGGGATAGCTGAGCCGAAAGGCAAGTATTCGGTGGACGCTCATCGGGGCTGTCTACTTGCGGTGACCGGCCCATCCTATACCAGCTATGTGTCCAAGATAGCTTGTCATGCTAGTGACCTCATATAGATGAGTCGGCACGGGCGGCAATCTGCGATTGTACCTTTGGATTGAGTCGAGTATTGAGTGCACTATATCAAGGAGTCGAGTTGAATGTGTGTGTACAGTTAGAACATAATATTGGGTCTAAGATTTGGTTGTAATGTAGGCGACGTGCTTCGGCACGAGATATGGCGTCGAGTCTTATGTTGTCGGCATATAAGTTACATAGTTATGATTGAGTTGTCTTGAGTTTAAGTCAGAAGATGCCGCAAGGCAAAGTCGGTCGAGTGAAATTTAGTCTACAAGTCCTGATTGGGTCAGTTGGTGATTGAAGTAGAAAGGGCCGCGAGGCGGCGATATAGTTTAGTCACCCTGAGTTGCGAGGTATGGCACGATGGATTTCTAGCACAATCACATGAAATGGAGCCTTATTGCGTAGTTGCGTCTCTGATTTTGGCCGAAAGGCAAGCACGACTTGATAGGTTAACGTTGTTGAGTCGACGTTGTTGTTGCAAGCACGAGATGGTCTAGAGATACAAAATAGGCCAAGGCGTCGGTCCTAAAATAATCTTAAGGCAAGAGTAGAAAGAAAATTAAAGGGATTATGTTGCACAAAGTAAACGAACATGTCGGTTTTGTATGGGTGGGCAAGGAGCTCATTCCACCAGTACAGTTGAGTACTGACACCCACATAGTTTTTATGTGCAGGCACATGTAGAAGCTCATGGCGCGGAGCTCGCTTGGATGCATCGAGGTACGGAGTTCCTTGGCGATTCGAAGCGTACGGCCGCATGGAGTCAAGACTTATACAGGACATAATGTATGGATGTCGCCTTCCGAAGCATCCGTCGGCTCAAGACATGTATTGAGAGATGAGAGAGAGCTGAGTGACTTGTAATATGAGATGAGTGAGCTTGAGAGACTTGTAATCTTGGCCTTGTGCCCCATTGTAACCTTTGTTTCAATATCAATAAGTTTTGTAATGACTTGTGTTTTGCTTCAAATTTTGTTGCTATTATTCATTGTCTCTGTTTGGGACTTCTGTACGACGACCCGTCGCAGCCGCTGAAATCGGGCGTTATGGAACCCGCCTTGCACGAGCACAATCTAGGCTCGTGCGGCATCACGCCTTAGCGAGGACGATCGCTCCCACGGGAGCGGAGCGTGACATAATGGTATCAAAGCACAACTTTACGTCCTTGGACTATCGATTGAATTCTTTAACTCCGTTGTTTCCGCAAACTCTGAAATGTTACTTCCGTAAGTTGATGTCGTTGGTGCGCTCTCTCTCAAATGTCCCACAGGATGTCCATACAATAAGTCTAATAATTTACAAAACGTAGGAGAACAATTTTTGACAAAATAAAAAGATGGTTCGCGTAAGCACGGTTGGCTAAGTCGGGCTGGGCATATACACCAAAGTTGCATCGACCTTAGAAAAGTCGAGTGCGGGATTCGAATTGTGTCAGACGAGAATGAGTTGGACTTGATTGAGTAACGGGGGATGACTATCGATAGGGGTACTATCAAGCGACGATAACGTCGGTGCGATATAGATGAGCGTGCTTGGAAATTAAGGAATCGTTCGGACGGAAATACGAGAAAGTAGATTGTGAATCGAATTATAAGTTGAGGATTTGTTGAATGATTTCATCCCTGAGTGGTGTATGCGATAGCCTCAGGGATGTCGGTCAATCGATTGAGGATACAGGGTGTCGATGAGTCTATCAGCAAGCATCGCACATATGCAAAGCCTTAGATCGTGTACGATTGAGTGAGTTGTTATTTTGAAGTTTGATAAGTGGATTTGAACAAATTAGAAATGACACGTACGAAACGTGCACGAGATTGAGGATTGCGCGAGTTGAAACACGAAGATGATTGAGTAGGTCAAATCGAATCGAGAAAAAGTTAGGGTGTACAAATGGATGACTTGATCGAGGAAATTGATACGGATCATATAGAAAAAGTTAGCATGATGAGACGATAGCGTGCATGAAAAGTTGAATTTCGAAGTTACGCAATGACTCTAAGGATTAGATTGAATGTTGCTCGATGATTTGAGTTAGCAAAAAATGATGCGAATTGAGAAAATACGTTGGTCGATGACTTAAGATGGACGGATTATCGAATACGTGAATTTGGGTTTGAGGAAATTGATGTTGTGAAAGATTCGAGGGATAATGATCGAACTTGAATTTAAATGTTGAGGAGATTATCCAATTGGACGATAGCACCATTCGCACGACTCAGAATTTGTTGCAAAGGAAGATCATCAGGTTATGCATATCGTCGATGGTATTAAGGCGTATCAAAGATCGATATGCGATAACTCGGGGTACTCTGACTCGGCGAATGACGATTGTGCAAATGTTATTGTTCGGTTGGATGCTATACTTAGAAATTTTGATTGAGATGAATGTTGGATAAAAATGATCGTGTCTTGATGGTTACGTTGATAGCTACAACGTCGACGATCTTGTTTTGCGCAAGTGCAACTCTAGCCTCGCACATGCGTTACGTCGGATTTGGAACGATCGTTCCGCGTAAGCTCTAACATGGTGATTCATGTCGCAGGAATGATCGAACTCAGAAAAATCAGGATGCGGCAACTTTGATTGTCTCGACTTGTCGGTTTGATACGAAGAAAAATTTGAGGATGTTAGGACTTGCGATTGATGAATAAAATAAACTAGAGGATTGAGTAGGTCCAATCCGCGCATCGAGAATGAATTAGTCTAGACTCGAACAAGAGTTACGTCCCGATGAGGATGATTACCCCGCAGGAGCGTGCATGGTGATTCATGCCCGCCGTAGATAACCTGAATCGCGTGAGATCGGGGTGCAACATACTGTTAAGCTAGACGACCTAATGATCGAATACGTAAATTTGGATGAATGACTTAGGGAATATGAAATGTGAATTATGGTTTAGCGATGAATTGTGTCGTAGCGTGCTTGACTTGGAAGGATTGATAGGTGGATTATATCGAACGTGTTCGGAGAGATAGACTATACGAAATAGATTGATGAACGAGTGATTGATATGTCAAGGAATTGATTGAAACGTGAGTTATCGTAGGATGGCTTTGCTGAATGACTCAGACCCCGTTTGACGAATGTCAGGATGTGTGTAGGAAATCTATGCTCGAAGTTTAGAAGTCGGAGTGATGCGAGCTTGGGTAGAAAACCCCGTACTATCAACTTGGTTTGACCTTAGGATGGGGTCGGTGTTGATATCATTGTTTGGGAACTGTGATTCCAATACTGACAATTGACTTTAGCCTAGGTGAGATGGCCTAGCGGCTAGGCGAGATGTCCATGTTGTGAGAGTTAGCATCGGTACGATTAATTTTTGGGATTGAGTGGATGAATCAATAGGTGGGATTGGATTTACTATCACAAGGCTTGGTTGAAATGCATGTATTTCGGGGACGCCTGGAATGTGTGCACGATCCAAACTAAGTGATATGTTGAATTCAAGTGAGACTTAAGGAATGAGAAGTGTCGAGGATTTTGAGATCGTGAGTTTTGAAGAAAGGATTGAGGGTAATACGAGCGTGGCTCGAATTTGAGAAATGTATAGAGGAAATGTGCGCGAGAGTCGTTAAACATTCAAGTGATAAGTCGATAAGTAAGTACTCAGTTAGTTTCGATGATGAAACTTTTTCTGAGTGGTGTATGATGTAGTGTCCCGTCCCGCTCAGTCAATCGGAGGAATCGAAACGCCGACGGCGTTCGGATTTAGCCTTGCAATAGCTGCTCGAAGACATAGCTCGGTCGAGGCGACCGCTCGATCAGGTGGGTAGTTTCGGTGAACTTGCCTCATCTTAGCTTTCACATAATAAATTGCATGATTTTAACTTGCATAAGTAGGCTTGATAATAAAAGAGACGAATCCACATAGCTAAAGGGAATAATCTCGACGGGTCGAATTGAGTTAGAATATTGAAAGGTCCAACGGTCGGCTTAGAGTTGGTGCACGGCGTGCTTTGAAAATGACACTCGATCCTTCGTCCCGTGGCTTGGGAGAAGGAAAGTTGGTTTGAGTTGGCGAAGTTATGAACGTAGCCAAAGTCTTAGGCGTCGCCCGCATGAATGCTTCATAAAGCATGCACGGTCCCATCGTCCAAGGCTTGGCATAGTCTTGACCCGCCCTATGAGTTAAGTTGCATCGCACGGCTGCTGGCGTAAGTCTAGGCGCCCAAATGACTTGGTCGTTCAAAAGTCGAACGCATGCGCGACACGTTTCCGCAATGCGAGGCTTGATGCAGCCTTTGCTCGTCGAGTCGTTGTGCGTTTAAGTCAGGCAAGTAATGTTAGGCTATCGGAGTTGTAGCAAGCACGGTCCTACGAGTTCTACGGTTGGATATAACCACATAGTCTTACGGTCTCAAGGCCCGTCATATAAAGTATGACTTGGGCAATAGCGTCGCGTAGAACGTAAGTCGGTTTAAGGCACGATGCACGGACTTAGTGTTTAAGGCATGAACCACGGTTGATTTAATGAGTTTTGGAGAAAGGACCATCGAATAGGCATTGAGTTGAATGAAATGATATGGTAACATGGAAAGAATGCTCGCGACCGTGGGTCGTCGAGGGGTCTCAAATGATAGAAGTCTTAATCTTGGTTTGAAAGAGATGGTAACATTAGAAGAGGAATGACTGTATGAGACGTCAGTTTGTGTCGAGTCTTGCATGGTCATTGGACAACTTGTCGACAAGGGCAATTTGTTTCCTCGGACGACAACCCGGGGCCACGGGACCGTTCCGACCTAGGAGGAAACCGAGGGTGAAAGTGAGCGGGATAGCTGAGCCGAAAGGCAAGTATTCGGTGGACGCTCATCGGGGCTGTCTACTTGCGGTGACCGGCCCATCCTATACCAGCTATGTGTCCAAGATAGCTTGTCATGCTAGTGACCTCATATAGATGAGTCGGCACGGGCGGCAATCCGCGAGTGTGCCTTTGGATTGAGTCGAGTATTGAGTGCACTATATCAAGGAGTCGAGTTGAATGTGTGTGTACAGTTAGAACACAATGTTGGGCCTAAGATTTGGTTGCAACGTAGGCGACGTGCTTCGGCACGAGATGGCATCGAGTCTTATGTTGTCGGCATATAAGTTGCATAGTTATGATTGAGTTGTCTTGAGTTTAAGTCAGGAGATGCCGCAAGGCAAAGTCGATCGAGTGACATTTAGTCCACAAGTCCTGATTGGGTCAGTTGGTGATTGAAGTAGAAAGGGGCGACGCGAGGCGATATGGTTTAGTCACCCTGAGTTGCGAGGTACGGCACGATGGATTCCTTGCACGATCACATGGAAATGGAGCCTCATCGCGTAGTTGCGTCTCTGATTTTGGCCGAAAGGCAAGCACGACTTGATAGGTTAACGTTGTTGAGTCGACGTTGTTGTTGCAAGCACGGGATGGTCTAGAGACACAAAATAGGCCAAGGCGTCGGTCCTAAAATAATCTTAAGGCAAGAGTAGAAAGAAAATCAAAGGGATTATGTTGCACAAAGTAAACAAACGTGTCGGTTTTGTATGGGTGGGCGAGGATCTCATTCTACCAGTACAGTTAAGTACTGACACCCACATAGTTTTCATGTGCAGGTACAGGTAGAAGCTCGTGGCGCGGAGCTCGCTTGGATGCATCGAGGCACGGAGTTCCTTGGCGATTCGAAGCGTGCGACCGCATGGAGTCAAGACTTATACGGGACATAATGTATGGACGTCGCCTTCCGAAGCATCCGCGACTTAAGACATATATTGAGAGAGAGAGAGCTGAGTGACTTGTAATGTGAGATGAGTGAGCTTGAGAGACTTGTAATCTTGGCCTTGCGCCCCATTGTAACCTTTGTTTCAATATCAATAAAAGAGTGTTTTGCAATGACTTGTGTTTTGCTTCAAAGTCCGCTGCTATTATTCAATGTCTCTGCTTGGGACTTTTGTGCGACGACCCCGTCGCAGCCGCTGAAATCGATCGTTATGGAACCCACCTTGCACGAGCGCAATCTAGGCTCGTGTGGCATCACGCCTTAGCGAGGACGATCGCTCCTACGGGAGCGGGACGTGACACAAAGTATTACCAATATAGATAAACAAGAATTTTAGGTAAGTCCTCAATAAGAAAAGCCAAATCAATTAAGCATATAAGGAAAGCCAAAACAATGAAAACACAATAGTCATCAAGCTAAGATATGAAAGTTAATATTAACATGATGACTTATTTAATCCATATAAAAGAGAGAGATAGATAATAAAGACACTTGCATACATTCTCATAAATCCTTCAAAAAAAAAATCATGACCTCAATCAATAGGATATGAAATAGAAGAAAATATAGGTCCATGATGAACTAGGTATACGACATATTACAGGGTATATATGAATTGAATCAATTAATTTGCTTCCCCTCAAAATATGCGTCTAGTTCCAAAGCACTTATAGCATAAAATATATAACTAAAGAATTTGGGGGTAAATCAACTATGGATTTATCCCCTTTGCTCAATGCATATAAGGCTACAATATCGTCAAAAGACGAATAATATCATCTTTAGTCAAGAAGAGATATCCAATTAATAGCCTCTAAAGATGAAAAATTAGAAGAATATTCCAATTAAGCACGTATAATCAAAAGATGGCATACATTAATCTATATAGAAGGATCTCATATTTAAATATGATAGATCAATGTATGTTATCCTTTGAGAAAACGTCATCATGAAAAAGAATAAAGTCAATTAAGAACAATCATGATGATAGACAGAATATAGCTCAAAAATAAAAAAAAATAAAACTCAAATATGATGTCCATGATTATCTAATTAAGGAAGAATCAACCAATTTATTACTTTACATGGACTAGGTATATTTCACCATATATTTACCCATCAACGGGTAAAATCCAAACATTGCTAATGGTAAATAATAATCCATAAAGTTCAAATAGCAAAGGCCCATATGTGGCAATCTATGAGTAGTCAAAGTGGAGTAATGAATTAACTGATAATCGCATAACTTGATAATATAGGACTACTCAACCATTAGGATCACTCATAAAGAAAACAAATGAATAGTTATGATCCAACAATAAATCTCATCAAGAGAAAATTAAAAATCCATATTTATAAAGAATCATACAAATCAATAAAGAATATGGAAAGGAGTCAATCTCATTTAAATGATTATAAATTTAATCTAAAGAGATGTAATAAGATAATATGATGAAATTATGACTCAGAGAAGAGAGAAATTTAAGAGATGCTTAGTAATGACTAGTATGGAAGGAAGTTAACTTAAGGAATAACAACCCTCAAATGAAACAAGATTAAATCAAAATTTGTTAAACTAATTTTAGAGAGCAAGCATATCACAAATCTGTTTTTGTAAACTAGCATATCATATATTGATTGAAGTATAGGAAGATAGCTAGATGTGCGAAAGTGAACCATAAGCTTAATAATATATCACAAATAAGCAAGTTATATAATTAAATAAGATAAATGAGGTAAGCCATTAACAGGATAAATGTGCTCATTAAATCTTAAGTCACTAATATTTAAGATACTTGCTTAAGCATAGAGTTCTCAATAAGGATAATACATTTTGAATGATCAAAATAATTTATAGACTCTTTATTAAGCAAGGATAAGAGTATAAGATAACAAGTACATGAATTAGACTCTCATCAAGTAAAGGACAAAAGAGATGTTCATGAAAACACAATAAAATAAATCTCTTTGCCAAGTATTGAGATTAACCCAAGATAATAAAATAATAGATCGATCTAGAGAATGTAACATATTATATCCAATATAAAACAAGTGTACTCTAGAAATGGGAAATCTCAACGCAAAAGCTCAAACCATAGTTGTAATGCCCCGCTCCACGCGAGGCATTTGGTTGGCTTGTTGGATGGGATCAGAATATTGGACCGTAACTTGTGTTGGAGATCAAGAGAGTTGAGACTGATGCAGTCTCTCTTAGCTGGCTAGACGGATTAAGTGTTGGAACGTGGCTCGCTGGTGGAGCTACGCTTAGGGGGAATGTGTACAACCAGAATAAGAAGACCATTTTATATAGGCAAGTGGAACTGTCCTCCTTCCTCCTTATTCCTGTATGCTTAATAAATGGAATAACGTGATGCTATGAATATGTCCCTAATGTCTCTTACCTTGAATGTTGAATAATTGTGATGCGATGCTTTAGTTGCTAAATCGATAGAGATGCATATGCTGGAAATCATTGAATGAATAACACATGAACTTTGAATTGTTGAACGAATCACACTCGAACTGCTAATGTAACATGATGTCTGAGAATGAATCGATAATGTCCCTTATGCTTAATGTTGATGAAATGAATGAATCACTTGAATAATGAGATGCTGCGTGAATGATATATAAGAAAAGAATTGAATATGCTATTGTTCCTATGAAATGAATGAAATACTACAGGTCCTTTCGAAATGAATGAATATTGTTGTTCCTCCTTAGAAGAAACGTAATGAGAAATATTGCAATGAAACAAACAATAAGAATTGATGAGGCTTGGGATCGTTGAGATCACCAAATGAAATGATGGTAATGTTGGGAATGAATAAGTCATTGAACATGACTTGAATGAGATGAATGATGATGCACTGTTGTCTTTACTTCAATATTTCACCATACATTTTATGTTCATGATTGAGTCGGACACGCATTCGCATGGTCATAGGATAACTTATGCATAAGAGATGGGGATATATTTCTCGGACGGTACCTCGGGACGTTAGGGCGACCGATCCGGCCTAGGAGGAAACATTGGCGTGCCAGTAGGGGCACGAGTTTTGCGAGGCATCCTTTAGGGCTAGCTACCTTCTCTGGATTCATTGCATTACCGATGAAGACCTATATGGCAACGTCCGTATGGTTAAACACCAGTGACCATGTAGTCAGGATACATGCTAATGAATATTTTGTGCAGGCAGAGTAAGTATATCTGCTAACCTGTATTTGATGCAGGTACGAGGGAGTTGGCTATCGGTAAGAAATCATTCAAATGTGATATACTCAATATAGTGTCGGTTTAACTTGCGTGCTTAATGTTCCAAGTAAATGATGCTATGTGTAGCCTTTCAATATGAGAACCTGCTTAATATGTTAAATTCAGTATGCTAGAAAGATGCCTTGTTATAAACATTGCCCAATCATAACATACATGCTAAGTGATGCTTAAAGTGAGAATTGTCACAACATGTTTAAAATGTTAATGTTAACGATGCCTCACTGATGCCTTTGCATGACAACACCAAGGCTATAATGATATGTCCACTGAATATTGCTAAGAATATGTTTACATGCTTCACTATGATTATTGCCCATGAACTGTAAACTAATGCTAGGCCCCAAATAGAAAGATCATTCTAATAAATGCTTGTTTAAATGATTACTTAAATGTTGGTTTAGATGAGTGGGTTGGATTCTGCTCGCCCGTACATAGATGATGTGCTGACCCACGTTTTGTGGGCAGGTGCTCGTGCTTGGGATGTTCTGCACACGATGATTGGCTTGATTGGTCCTGCGGCATCGAAGATTTGTTGGGCATACAGAAGCTCTCCTTGTACAAGATGATGTCTTCTATTTATAAAGGGCATAATGTATGGAACATTGTAATCAGTTGTACCAGTGAGTTGTAAGCCAAGTCGGTATATCGAGTTGTAATCCAATGTATCCAATATCAAAAGTAAGCTGCATAGCAGTGTTCAGTTGGCTTTCAATGTAAAGTGAGATGTGTTGTAAGCATTGTACTTCAATACAACTCTTGTACTCTTCTTTATTTATCAATAAAGAGAATAAAGTGTATATCTCTGTATGATTATCCAGTTATTCTTTTTATCTTCGCCGCTATAAAGAAGTGATGTATTTCCATTCAATAAGAAAGATTGTCCTCACTAACTTCAATTTGTCTGTTTCTGTCGCTGCGATGTACTTCTATTTGAAGATTATTATTTATGTACCATCTTTGCCTTGTACAAGTGCAATACCAGACTTGTACGGCATCACGTCCAAGCGAGGACGATCGATTCCAAGAGATAAAATATGTGAATAAATGACTCTACGAATCGGGGCATGACAATAGTAGCTAAAGTCATGAAAAATATGATGTAACAATTACATGTATTCTCATGTGCTACAAAAACATCATTAGGCAACAATAATTTTAAGAAAGCATAGTATCCCAGGAATGAGCAAAAAAAGATTATTAAGATCAAGAAAGCTAAATGTGCTAAAAGTACATTGTTCAAAGAGCTTTTATAGTGCACCATAGTAAATTATAAAGATACAAACTAGAAAATGTGCACTAATTAAGGAGGTAAATTTAACATGCAAGGTAATGCACAAAACTATGTGATCCTTAATAGAACATCAATAATTAGTCATGAACAAGACATTAATAAACATTTTCTCTCAACATCCTAACTTAAAGGTATAAAACATAAATATCAAAAGTTAGGAATCATTTATATATATGAAACTATATATATCATGAATAGGCATACATAAAAAGATCAAAAATCAATTAAGAACATGTATCCATAATGCCAACCAAAAAGTCAAGAAGATATCATCAAAAGTAGACTTTAAGAAAGAAGCTAATTGATTCAAGAAGCACAAATTTGGTCAAATTAATCAATAGCTAAAGTATGAGATAAGCACAAGTTTGAAGGTAACAAGTATAATTAAATACTCTTCAAGTCAATATAAAACTTTAGCTTAACTCATATGCCCACATAAAGATATTTATACAAAATATATATCAACATAAGAAATACATGATCTATATGTAAATGGAAATTAAATAAATATAGTCATGTATCCTTAATGAATGTTTGAAAAACTATCACAAATTCAAAACACATGTAAATAACCTTTATTAGGCAAAGAGATAATTGATTCATAAGAGGTTTAATCAAAATAAAATATGAGAATCAATAATGAATATATTATATAAGCACAAGGTTAAAAAGGAAGTATAAGTGTATACTTGTCAAGTGATAAGAAGCTTATGCTAAACACATATATTCACAAATACCGATTAATGTAAATACGACATATTAAAAACAAATCATCAAAAAAGTAACTATCTCAAAAGCTTTAAAGACAGAGAGTTAAGAATCATATTAACTCAAATCAAAATCAAGCTCTTATGGACTAGAGTGATATGTATGCTTTATAAATAAAGATTAAGAATAACGAGCATGCATATATTAATGTGTCACACTAATAGAAAATGAGTGATAAACTACATAGTGTAAACTAATCATTTAAGTCGAGTAACTAGTCATGCTAGATAAAAGAATTAATAAGAAAATTAACTAAGCATGCTAGTATTATATCTCACATTGATTTATATAAAGGCAACTAAAGGATATCAATGTGAGCTAGTAGCAAGACATCAAGAGAAACATGCTAGATTCTACAAATATAAACAATTTAAAGAGAATCATTTAGCATGTTACCAAAGTGTCTCTAGTGGCTACGCTTGTGTTGGTGCAATTGCTTGGAAGATGACCTTTGAGCTTTGCAACCACCAACACGCTCCTGAGTGCTATGTCCCGATATAAGAAGCTCCATCTACAACATTAGGCGTAGACTTTGGTATCCAAATAAACTTGGATCCACATTTGTTAGCTTTAGGGACCCATATACTATTTACTCTAGCATTGGTAGAAAAACTCCTACGAATAGGACAAGTTAAGCTCATGTGTCCAATACGAGAACAATAGAAGCACCTAATACTAGTGTATGCACATGTATCGGAGTGAGTATGATTATGAATATGTGACATACTAGAATGATGGATATCTCTAGAGTGAGCATGAGAAGATTTGGTTTTAAGAATATCATGTTCTAATAACAAATCATCATGCACACAAGTAAGAGAATCAAATTTAGCATTTAAAGCATAGTTCTCTTTTTCAAATAAAGTGATTCTAGAAATAAAAACATCATTTTGTTTCTTTAAAGAATCAATAGAAGAATCGTGCAAAGAAGTTAACACATGCGTTTGACTTTTAAGATCTTCTATAGATGAGGAAAGAGATTTGATTTTCAAGATTAAAGCCTCATTCAAACTCTTTAAAGAAATACATGATGAGTTTTGATAATCAAGTCTAGATAATAAATCATTGTTTTTATTTTTCAATAACTCATTAGCTTCTTCTAAATGAACAACCTTTTCAGAAAATTCTTCATTTGTAAAATGAAGGTTATCAAGAATCTCTAAGGATTGTTTAGCCATGGCTTTCCACTTAGAGCATTTCTTGCATTAGAAAGAACCATGATTGTGTATGCTACTAGAAATAAAACCCTCTTTATCGGAGGATGAGGAATATGTTGCCATAGAAAAATAACAAGGATCTACTCTAAGGATGTTAAGCCTAACAATAGAGTCCTCGCTCTGATACCAATTGTAGGAACCCTGGGGGGTGAATAAGGTCAAGCTAACTAATCAAGCACTTAGCACAAGCTAATGGACAATTTAAAAATATAAGTGCAAGAGAAGAATCAACAATAATACCGACACACGATATATCCTGGTATCCTCCCAAGGGGCACTCCAGTCCCGGAACTCTCTTCGGCTTTAATCCACTATTTGAGTAAATAGTTACACAGGAGTTTGGATCCGAAGAACTCGTCAACTTCAACACGAGTTTGGATCCGAAGAACTCGCCAACTTCTTACACGAGAGCTTTAGTCCGAAGGCCTCTCCGACTTCAACCGAGAGTTTGGATACGAAGACTCTCCAACTTGACTCTCCAACTTCAACCGAGAGTTTGGATCCGAAGACTCTCCAACTTCAACCTTTCACAATAGGTTTTGATCTCCTTATACAACAAGATGAAGATCTTACTTTTCAACTCAATAACTCTAACACAATTTATGGATGGCAAATGAAAGCTTTGTAGAGTTGTTTGTGGATAGGCTTTGGTGGTTTAGTAATTTTTAGGCTCAAAGCATCAACCTTGAATGAAGGATTCAAGGCTATTTATAACCAAAGCATTGAAAAGAGCTCAAAGGCAATTTTTCAGTCAGCAATCGGTATACCGTCGGTACGAACCGGTATACCGTCGGAATACCGGTCTGGAATTGCAACGGCTAGAAATATAGCCATTGGGATCATTAAATGTTCAAAATTCGACCGTTGGATTTTAACATTAATGAATCGGTATACCGTCGGTATAGATCGGTATTCCGTCGGTATGCCAATTTTGTAGACAGAAACTTTCTGTGAACAAAAATTGGTATACCGTCGGTATAGACCGGTATACCGTCGGTATGCCGATTTTTATCCGAAAATGATCCTGAGCTAATTTCTACCCTAGCTTTCGATTTTGCAATCCATTTCTTGTGTTTACAATTATTCCTAAGACTCATTACAGACTTCAGATATAGGCAGGTACAGGCTTCTTCAGAGTCTTGAAATGATGATGGCATGGCTTGGCTTCTTCCTTTGATAGGTGCCAATTTCTTTTACTTTTCCAAACACTGGAAAGGAAAATCGGTGGGAATTATAATTTCCCAAAGGAAAGGAAAGAAAAGAGTAGAAAATTGATTTTCTTTCCTTTCCTTTCCATTCCATTGACCAAATAAGGACTTAGTGCGGAAAAAGTGGTTCACATATTGATCTTTTCGCTCATGCCCGCTTCCTTGGGTAGGTGAGGCAGTCATTAATAGACATGTCCTCTTCGGATCATGTGCGCAATCGTTGCAGTTTTTCGGCATACTCCTGAAAATCCGAATCGCCACTGCATTACGATTTCCTGCGCATTTTCTTGGGAGTTCGAACTATCATTCTTTCACTTTATAAATGTAAGAAAGAAGCTCATAATATCATAAGAACTTCTTCATAGACCAATATCACGCAAGCCCGACGAACCACCCTTTTCTTATAGCTCCCAAAAATGCTCCTCGGAGGAGGGCCAAGAAGTCGAGCAAGACGCCTGTGTTGGAATTATTCAATGATTAAGGGGCCACACATGTAAAATTAATTGTGTTTAGGCTATCTAAATAATTAAGCCAAATTAAAGTGGTCTATTTGGAAATTGGCTTAAGGGTATAATTGTCATGGAATTAATGTGTAGATACCGGAGATAATTCTAATTTGATGAGGGGGCAAATTAGAAATGTTAAAACATATAATATATGTGTTCATTAGGGTTATGGTCCCCAACTTATACGGCTACCAAAAGAGAGGTTTTCTCTTTTCTCTTCTGCCCCCATCAACAGAAAGAGAGGGACAAAGGATTCGGATTCCTCTTTGTCATTAAGGGTCGTAGCAAGTTGGAAGATCGAACCCAGTAAAGAGACGTTCGCTTCAAGATCCATCAAGTCTAGCAATGGATTCAGGTACGCTTCCGTAATTTAATTTATGTTCTTCATCTCATGAATCAACAGGGTACAATAAATTTCTAACAAGTGGTATCAGAGCCTTCCTATTTGATTTATGAGGTTGAAGTTTCAGAATCAATTTTTTGTTATTGTTCAGAAATCATAGATCCTTCATTCTAATTTTAATTTAGGGTTCCAATGGTTCATAAAATAATATTTATGATACACGAATATTAGATCTACAGTTTCTCAATAACTAATTTCTTGATACACGAATAAAATTTTGTTCCGGCCAGATCATGCTGGACATGTATCCAAACGATACATCCATAATTAATGGACTAGGATGGCACTTATGTTTGTGTTGTTTGATCAAAATTGTTGGCAGTACTACACATGGTGGGTTATAATTTATGGTGGAATATAATTTATATATTTTTTTAGTATTGTACTAGATGGCTAAATAAAGAGAACAACTATTGGGATCTTGTCTTCTACTTCTGAGTTGTTTTCGTACATAAACAACTGTTCCAACATGTTTGCATCATAATTTATTTATTTTATTTTTTGCATACATGGTTCTCCATTGCTTACAAGTACATTGATTTGCTATCAATCCTTCGTTGATTTGATCGCCATATTAAGAAAATCTTGATAGAATTCATAATTTATGTACAGTAATGATCTCTCAGTTCATGCTTAAATATTAGATATGGATGCATGTGATAATGATCGTATAAATTCTCCATTATATTAAATATGCATGAATATGCTTATTGCTGGACATGTAATATGGAATGTCGGTTAGATTTCAATTACTCATGATGATAGATATTTGGTGTTACTCAATTTAGAGTATTTTCCAATCTAAGTTGATCATTGGAGGACAAATTGGAATCAAATATAGACAATTTTATGTTTGGCATAAATTTAGTTTCTAATAAATTTATGTTCTAAGTCATATATTTGATGTAATCTATTGACGTACATATCTTCAGCAGATTATTTTAATATAATCTTTATGGGTTATTTGAAGCAATCTATTGGTCCATATCTTCAGTAAAATATTACGTGAATTTTATTATGTTGACAATGTTCAGTTTAGTCAAATTAAGAATATTTGTTTGAATCATGTAAAGAGATTCACATGCTTATGATTATCTTACTTTAGTTGTAATATTTTAAATATGCATGTACATAAGGATTTATATTATTTAATTTAAATAAGCATAAGGATTTAGACATGATTCAGTTTGTAAAATTTAGTTAACATTCAAATTTTTTGGTGCCTTTTGTGACTAGCAATAGTCGTCTAATATTCTAAATAGACTCATTAAAACAAGATGTCGCCAAAGTGACCTCTCTTGCGTAGATAGTCTATGAGGGATGTTGGATCTTTGTGTGTGTATATTCATACAGGTATTAGTCGGCCCAAATGAAGGTTAATACTTGGCCGAATTGCACACATAGTTGTGGTGATAAATGTATGACAATTGTAAGGTTTACATGTAAATAATAACCCGATCCAAAGATAGGCTTATTATTTGACATGACTTATTGTCAACGTTTGATCATTACACCAAGAGTACCACTTGCAGTTAATATCACTGTCCAAAGACTTGATATTAATGATGTACTAGGTATCTTGAGATGGGGTTCACCATTATTTGAATTTGTTTGACTATATTTTACTCTTTGGTTATTAATTAGAGCATGTTTGTCTATTTATTTTTGTTCTCATTACAGTTAATGTTGCTACAATATCTGCCAATAAGAATTTAATTTTTATGTTTAATGGGATAATCTTTAAGGGCGAAAAAGAAAATAAATACAGAAGCTGCTAAGGGTCCAGCTCAAAAGAAACAACAATATAAAACTAAGGGCTATTCTTTTGTGACAAGCCAGGACACATAAAGAAGAAATGTACAAAGTACCACGCATGGCGTATAAAAGAAAAGTATATTTCCAATTTTGGTCTGTTCTGAGGTTAATTTAGATTTAGTACCTAAAAACACGTGGTGGTTAGATTCTGGTGCTACTACCCACATTAGTGTTTATAGACAAGGTTGTCTGAGCTATCGAAGTCAATTGATGGTGAAAGATACATCTATGTGGGTGACAGCAAATCGATAGAAATGAAAGCAATATGACATTTTAGGTTATTTTTTAGGAACCGATTATTATTTGGATTTGATAGACACTTTTATTGTACCGTCTTTTAGACGAAATTCAGTTTCAGTTTCCTTAATGGACAAATCCGGTTATCATTGTTCATTTGGAAATAATAGGTTTAGTCTATCTTTAAATTCAAATATTATTGGTAACGGTTCCCTTAAGGTTTATGATAACCTATATTCATTTAAAACTATTGTATCTTACAATGAAACCTTGCAAGTGGAGTCATGTTGTACTAAACGCAAAATTAACAATATTTTTTTATAGCCTCATTATGACATAAGCAATTAGGTCACATCTCTAGAAATAGAGTTAACGATTTGTGTCTGATGAGATATGGATTCCATTGACTTTATAGACTTCAATGTCTGTATTGAATGTGTAAAGGGAAGACAGACCAAAGTTAAATTGTAAGCAGCTACTTTATTGGCTATGCTGACAGATCGAGGGGTTAATAATTATACGGTCCCACACAAATAAAATTTTTGAGACGAGAAGTGTAATATTTTTGAGGATGTTGTTGAGTTTGGAGGAGAAATAAGTCAAAGACATTATCTTTGAGGAGGAATCGATTGTGATTCCTACTATCACTTTTGACAATGTGCATGATTTTGTACCTGTCATTGATCAAGAAGTGAATTCGGAGCCTCAACAAGACAATGTCGAATTACCTCTATAATTCGTTGTTGAGATACCTTGACAAGATAATGTAGCGGCACCCTCATTCAAGATAAGGTAATTATTTTTGAGGAACAAACTCAACAACCTCAAGAACCGGTAATGTTAAGATGGTTCACAAGAGAAAGGAGAAATATAATTTCGGATAATATTGTCATATTTCTCTAGGAACGTGAGGAAAACTATGGAATATTGGAAGGTGATTCAATCATCTTCCGTCAGGCCATGGAAAGTTCCAGTTCTTAAAGTGGATTGATACAATAAATAAGGAGTATAAGTTCATGCAAGACAATAAAGTTTAAGAACTTGTCCCATTACCAAAAGGTATGAAATCCATTGGTTGCAAATGGACATTTAGAACCAAGAAAGATTCAAAGGGTCATGTGAAGAAGTATAAAGTATGTCTTGTAACTAGTGACTTTACTCAAAATTATGGGATTGATTTTAAAGAGTTTTTCTCTTCGGTATCTTTGAAAAACTCCTTTAAAACAATTATAGCACATATTACACATTTTGATCTTAAGTTACATCAAATGGATGTCAAAACGGCGTTTCTCAATGGTAACATTAACGAAACTATTTATATGGTGCAGCCAGAAAACTTTGTGTCGAAAGATCCAAATAATATGGTTTGCAAATTGATAAAATCATTTATGGACTCAAGCAAGCTTCTCGTCAGTGGTACTATAAATTTCACCAAGTTGTTACCTCGTTTGGTTTTGAGGTCAACATTGTTGAAGATTGTGTGTATCACAAATTCAGTAGGAGTAAAAAAAAATTTTGATTTTGTATGTTGATGACATACTGCTTGCCACAAATGATATAGGCATACTGCATGACACTAAGAAATTTCTATCAAATAACTTTGAGATGAAAGATTTTGGTGACGCCTCTTTTGTATTAGGAATTCAAACACCGAGATCGTTCTCGAGGTATTCTTGGATTATCACAAAAGAGCTATATCGATAAAGTGCTTAAAAGATTTGGCATGCAGGAATGCAAACCAGGTGACACCCCAGTCGCTAAAGGAGACAAGTTCAGTCTCAATCAGTGCCCTAAAGAATAGCCTTGAAATTAAGAAAATACAATAGATTTTTTCTTCATGATCAGTTGTAGGGAGTCTAATGTATGCTCAAGTATGTACGCGTCAGGATATTGCGTACATATTAGGATGTTAGGTAGATATTTAAGCAATATGGATGGATTATTGGGTAGCAGCCAAACTACTTAAGTAATTAATAGAGAACAAGAAATTATATGATCTTTGTAGGAGATCGGATAATTCTGGAGATCATAAGGTATTCCGACTCCGATTTTGTTGGATGCCAACACAGTAGGAGATCCACATCAGGTTATGTTGACTAATGGAGATATATTTCGGATGAGTGTCAAACATGCACTTATAATTTCTTCCACCATGGCAGCAAGGTTTATAACATTGTCACGCCCCAGAACCAGAATACTGGAGAGCGGGGACAGACATAGCCAGCTACGTATATTAAAGTTCAACCCATCTCGCTATACGGTCACGGCTGTTAGATACATGAGGGTTTAACTACAAGCCAACAGTCTCTTATAGTCATGAACAATCCTAGTGTCTCAATCACAAGCAATGTAATAACAGTTACAAGATGTCAGAACACCAAATATACAATAGTAAGGCGTCCCATACATTACATATTCGGATGATCATGAAGCTAGTCGTACAAAATGTCAGGACTAGCAAGAGTTTCAGTCATACATGATCATCCCTAGGATTTGTCAATCATGTTACAGCCCGTAGGCAGACAGTAAATAAGGTACAATACGAGCTAACACGTGCTCGTCGGCTAAACGCCTCAAAAGAATAATTTTATAATAAAGTGGGAGGACAAAAAGAAACCCACTCGTTGCCAGGGTTACGCCTGGTGGTCACCATCTGGCTGGAAGACAGGTGGATCTGGTGCTGCTCCGATATATGGCCACACAAAACCAGCTGGGTCAAACCCCAGAAAGAGCAAGTGCCACAAAGGAGGCTTCACTTAGGAACTAAAACCAGCAATTAGCACAATAATAATAAGGTAAATAAATAAAGACAAGAATTTAGGAAAAACATAACAGGTGATATACGATGAGATAACCATGGGACTATTCAGATAACCAGGTTACAACCCGTAAACCAAACAAGGACCGGGGTTGTAACCCTTCGTCTGAACAGAACTTGGTTTCTCCCACCATTTATCGGCAAGATAATATAAGAAATCAGGACATGTAACAATCTTGTACAGAATCAAGACAAGACTACTGACTAAACTCCATCCAACATTTCACGGCCAAGCAATAAGTACGGCTTGATACTTTAACTAACTAGGGTTTTCACAGGCCTAGTTACTAGCAAGATGCAGCGAGATTCTTCCGCAGCCACAAGCCCTGCAGACCATCCAGGCTATTCGGACGCAATTAGGGTTGAATTCAAGTGGATACATCGTCCAGAAAATGCATGTACCCTTAGGTGACTTAGAGGGTGCAACCACATGACAGTGTGCTGGAAATGTGCCTTACTCGACGGCAGCTACAAATTCCAATGGGGCGCCCAGATAACGGGATTGCCTGTAGCTGGGAAAATCTTTTCATGACTACTGGATTATTCTAGTTGTTAGCCTTAGTCAAATTCATGGGTATCCCTGACCGTGGTACTCAGGGATCCCCGTCCTAGACATGATACAAGACAAGACGGGTTCATTTGTACAAGCACAATCATCCACGGTGTTCAGGTTATTCAATCTTGTCAAGTCGTGTTAGCCGTCGCAACAGCATTTCGAAAGTATCATGTCAGGTTTATCATGTCAAGAGTGCGCCACGGCGGGCCACTATCATTCCTTATCATTCATTATTACTAGTCAAGAGTGCACCACCACGGGTCACTGTAAAGTCATTCTCATTTATCAAAGAGGGGAGAACTTGCGCATTTAATAATAATATAATATAATATATTCTTGAAGCCAAGGAGAAACTCTACAACTTTCATGTTGGGAGTGAAAAAATTTTGACCACAATTCGGGCAAACAAAATATTTAAACAATCAAAGTGGACCCCATGCGGTCCAAAAGTGGGAGAACCTACATGCGGCCAAAGAGAGTGGGAGCCATCCATGCGGCCAGCCAAAGCTTATGCGGCCAGAAAATAACTGAAGGGGGCCATGCGACCAAGTAAATGCTAACAAGAAATATTCATACAGTCAGAAAGACAGAGAGTGGGAAGACAATAATTGCGAACTTCTACTTAAACAAAGGAAAGGTGTCACGACCCGCACCCTAGAGTTAGGGCACGAGAACGTAACAACGCCAGCCTACGCCGCAGTGTCGGCGGTAGAACGCTATCCTAGGTCACATCATCTAACATATAATGCTAAGCAGTATATACTCCCCGAATGGGGGTGACATAGCAGATACAGACTCAATCACATCTAAGGTAGAGCATGATAAGGATAGATAAAACATGAATCCAAAAGAGGTACAACAGAGAGAAATCTAAGTGTCTAAGATACACAAACCCAGAAATACATCTCAAATCTCAAAACTCAGATACAGTAATCCATAAAGTAAATTCAACTCCAGACAATAGGAAAAACTATCTAAACAACCTCTAAAGTGTCTCCTCTAGGCTAGCAGGCAACCTCCAGGCTATCTGTAAAATTTATCAACAGGTCCAGTCAGGACAGGAGCGTACAGTACACCTCAACAGATCATAGCAGGTTAGAAAATATAATCATGCAGTAAAGTAAGATACAGGTACTGAAAGAAATGCGGTATGTAAACAGAGAGAGCTGTAATAGAAATATCTACTATAAATAGAGACTAATAGTGGCTAGTGATTCAGAGTACAATATAGACATGTAAATGGCCTAGGATGATTCTGATAAGACACTACGGAATGATTCTGATAAGATACTACTGGTGTATTATTCACATGTCCAATTCTACTCCCCCGTACCCCCAATCAATACACAAGGATCCAACCAGGTTATGTTATGATTCCATGTACAGCCCCCGAAGGGTGGTAAGCCCCCAAAGGGTGGTAGCCCCCGAAGGGTGGTACATAGTAGACCCATAAATGGGATAAGGATTCTAGGAAGACTCTGTGATCATAAGAGTATATGTCACAAGTGATCGAAGAACCAACGAAGCATAGTGATACGCCATGTAAGTGAAACGCACAGAACATAGAGTACCCGATGCTCCCTAAGGATAACATCCCAAGAAGGGATCCATATAGTACCAATCCGTGTGACCAACGTGACAGTACAAGTAAAGTAATCTAATGCAGGAAATAATTCTAAGCAGGATATAAAATGATCAGAGAATGTACTCGCCTCGATAACCTGAACAGCTGATAAGTATAGGGGGTCCCACTGAAGCCACAGAGTCCAATTTAAAGCAACACAGGTTACAAGGTGTTCAAGTTATATTAAATGAATCTCTACAAACAATCTATTTTATTCTAGGTTCTTCTAGTCAAATTAACTCTAGGTCAACTCCGGTCAATAATCTAGTCAAACTAGATCAAGTGTTGACTTACAGTTGATTTTTGGTCAACTGGTCAACTCTGGTCAAGCAGGGTCAAATCTAGTCTAATTATTAAAGATACAAATGTACTTCGTTATTCGTACGTCGAAACTTACGACACGCAAATCGAGATGAGATGATCAACGGTAAAGTTGATAATCTTATTATAGTGATCCACGTGTTCATCTTGTCAATTTCAGCGATGCGAGATCACTGGAATTGACTGATCTCAGTTTCGTTGTACTAATCCCGAAATACGAACATTATAAGAATTAATTATTAATTAATTATAAAAAGGTTAAACTCAGAGAAATTATCAACAAACATTGTCGGACGATGAAATGAACATTGCCAACGTGTCCAGAATGGTCAAATTAGCTAGGATAGCCTACCCATCGGTCCAATTTGGACACAAGGACAAAAAGGTAATTTCGGGTCAAAACGGTATCCGTGTCGGAGCCGTTTTGCACCGAAAAACGTACAAGAAAACAAGTCTATAAAATATAGCAAATTATATGTCCACGAAATCAGAATGACGATACGAACCCAACGGTATCTCCAGAATTGGATTCCGTTGACCCGATCTCAATTTGGCCCGTTGACCAGAACTTAGAATTTCGATTTGCACAGAAATGCGTGCCGGAGCCAAAGTTCTCAAAACTCAGCAAACTATATGTCAACGAGTCCAGAATGACGATACGAACTCAACGGTATATCCGGAATTGGATTCCGATGAGCCGATCTCAAAATGACCCGTTGATCCGGATATTGGTATCCGTCTTGCACCGAAATACGTGCCGGACCCAATGTCCACCAAATCCTAGCAAATTATATGTCAACGAGTCCAGAATGACGATACGAACCCAACGGTATCTCCAGAATTGGATTCCGTTGAGCCGGCGTCAAAAAGTCCCGTTGACCCAGAATGTGGGACCCACTTTGCACCGAAATGCGTGCCCGGGCCCACGTTCTCCAAATCTAACAAATTTTATATGAAAATATGCCTGAACGATGCCACGAATCTAATGGTGGTGTCATAAATGAAATCTGGAGTCCCGTGTTCAAAAATGGAATTTTACAAGTTGGAAATTACGAATTCGGACGGCCAACTTTGGCGTCGAATTCAACCAATCAAACAAGCTCACAATGAAACGAAACTGGAGGGGTAGTAAGAGGGTTATACCAGCTTCGCACAGGAACTGGTAGCATGCCAAAGGAGCTGCGGTGGAGGAGATACAAGCTGACGAAGTTGGCCCCACGAAACTGTCCAAATTTAATACAATTTAAACGGTCAACTTGGTGGCCGGTTTTGATGTATCAAACGATAAAATTAACGGACGAAAATTGACAGGGATGAAGGTGGATATACCGAGATTGCGACGGAGCGAAGAAATTGCCGATCCAACGGTCGGATTTTCGGAAAAACGTGCACAAAGTCGCTTCGACGGAACGTCAAAACGAACTCGATTCCGCGCGCGTCACGACGGGACGTCGTTCAAAACGCACAAATCGCCTCGACGGCGCGTCCCGGAGGACGGTGGCCGTCAGGGAAGGAGTGCCTAGGGTGGGGCGCACCCACGACGAGCCACGGCGGCCCACACGGCAGCGCGGCGGCGCACGACGGCGGCCCGCGCGCGCGCACGCGTGCGCGCCTACAGTGGTGCAGCTGCTGCTGCAGTGCCGCGTGCACCGGCGGTGGTCGGCCCGGCCAGGCGGTGCGGCCAGGGGGCAGGCGACGGAGCTGGTGGCTAAGGTGGAGGTGGTACGGGGCTGGCTGTGTGTGCATGGAGGTGGATGGTGGCGGATTGCTTGGTGGTGGCGGCTTGTAGGGAAGGAGGAGGAGAAATGAAGGAGGGGATGGAGGAGGAGATGCTCGGCCATGGCCGACCACGGCGGAGGGGAGGTCGGGCTGGGGGAGTGAGGGTGGTCGGGGTGAGCTGAGGGTGGTGTCGGGCTAGAGTGAGGAGTGGAGGAAGGAATGGTGTTGTTTGAAGTTGCTGTTGTAGTTTTTGCTTTGTGTGTGGGAAAAAAAAATAGGTAGGAAGAGAGAGAGAAAGATAGTAATTAATGAAAGAGAGATAGGGATGAAAAAGTTTGTTCTCCCATGAATTTTAGGACCGGCACACTGCTGCTAGGGGGGAAAAATTTTGTGTTGGGAAAATTAATGGTGGGGATTGAATGAGGGGAATCAAGGGTAGACTTTAATTATAGGAATTTGGTCATTCCTATAGGGATTAATTCATAGAAATTTTTATTAAATATAAAAAAATAGGTAGAAGAGCACTTGGTATTTTTTGGCAAGAAAATTGAGGGTGTCATGATGGAGGTCAACATGGAGCTGGGCTGGACTCGGTGGAGCCGGATTGGGTCAAAATCAGACATTGTGCAAAAATTGAATTAAAATTAGGCGTTGATGATCATGAGTGAATAAGTAGCACATGAAGATTCCAATAAATGGGACACAAGTGGCGGACGGGTAGTAGGCTCAATGTGGGCCATGTCCATAGTTAGGGCTGACAGGTTTTGGTCGACAGGGGACCCACAAATCAAGTTGGAAAATAAATGTGACACCGTGGGGTGAATAAAATCGGGTCACGTGTCAGGAAAGTTGTACGAAGCAAATGGAGCACAAGATGGCGTGTCTGAGTGGGACACGAAGGTCATGGGTGACGAGCGTCTCGAGTAGATCATCAATGAGAAGTTAGTTTCAAGAAACTGACTGGTCTTGCGCTCCCAAATTAAAAGTCACGGTAACGTGCTAAATCAAGGAAAAGAGTGGGAAAATAAATAATAATCAAATGGTCTAAATCGACCTGAAGTTCAGCGAAGCAAAAAGGGTACAAGAGAACAAGTTTGGATGGAACACTATATACCGTCATGAAGGTAATCATGTCCACTCCAAAACTCGTGAAGAAGATTTCCAGAGTTGAACATCCCTGACACTCCAAATATCAATGGCACGGGAAAGTACACTAATAGATAAATAACTGAATAAATCATTTATTAAAACTAAAATAAATCAGAAAAATTAAAAAAAATTAACCCGAAATTCAGGGTGCTCACAAAAGGGCACATGGCCAAACAATGAAATGATGACTGCCAGTAAAAGAGTGGCTCCCGTGGCCAAAATATTAGATAGTGGGGGAAGGGAGCCTATGCGGCTCACCTTAGATTCCATACAAAATGCAACATGCAAATAATAATATTTAATGGCCAAAGGCCATGCGGCTCTGCATCAAGCAATTATTAATACTATAAATATCCATGCGGCTCACCCTCACATTTGCTTGCATGAAAGTACAAACAAATAAATAAATAAATAAATAATGGCCATGCGGTTTGCTTGCATGAAAATGCAAACAAGCAACTAATATTAAATAATTTTCTTATGCGGCTCCACTTTGATTCATGCATTAACGGCAAACAAAAGGCCAAGCCTTATGCGGCTTAGTCTATTACAGCATGCTCACTTAATTCATGCATTATATGCAAGCAAGAATGCTAATTGCATTAATAAATGCTAAATTCATGCTAGTGGACAAGCTTATGCGGATGGACAAGCATTTGATTTCCTAGCAAGCATTGATTCCATAGCAAAATGCTACTGCTAGCAGCTCACTTAATTTAATAAGTGCATGCATTGAATTAATAAATGCATGCGGCTCGATTATTTATTTAATGCACTAAACCATGCATGCATTTATGCGGCTCACTATTACTTATGCCATATGCGGCCAGGAATGTCATATGTGGCCAATATTTATTAAATAAGCCCAAGCAAGCGTACAACTGCAGCTAAGTGACGCAAGCATTAAATGCTAAGCCATGCTAACGTGGCCAAGCATTTAATGCTAAGCCTAAGCCTTGCTCCCATGTGCTGATGTAACCTTGTTCCCATATACATGCATTAAATGCTAAGGTACGGCCAACGATTGTAAAGGAGATTAAATAATACACTTCCATATACAGCCATGCGGCTCATTTAGGAATAGCCATATGCGGCTGAGGAAAACTTGCCACATGAAAATCCATGCGGTCAAGTACTGTGTATCTTTTCCACTTGTCCGAGAAGAAAAGTCATGAAATCCATGGCTTCAAGCTCCACAAATCCTTCATTCCAGGCCCAAATTCGAACTTCCATAAGTCAAAATGGGGTAGAACGAAATTCTCTACAACATGGAACCATCAACTAGCAAGAATATGTAAGTTTGATAGATCAAAATTCATGGAAACCGAAAATACCTCAAGGCTAGATCTACAAGAAATTAACCACAGAAATAAAAACTGCTAAGTACTAAAGTGGGTTAGAAACACATGAGGAAGACAATGGAACAATAAAAATGGACTTCCTCCATGAAGCAAGATGCACTTGCCTAAGCTCTCTCTCTCTCTCCTGGTAGGTGAAGAGTAAAGATGGAGAAGAAGAAGATTAATGAAGAGAGAGAAAGGGGAATGGGATATTTAATGAAGAGGGTGGTGGTAGGTGGGAGTGGTTTGGTTCACATTAAACCAAGCAACACCGAACCAAGCCAACAACCGAACCGAACCAAGATAAACCCATCAATGAAATGCCAAAATAAATTAAGCAGGGAGACATGCAATACGGGTCAAAATACGTACACGTATTCCAAATATGTAATACGAGATATGGGCATTACAAACATGATGTGGGGCATCTATTCAGGGAATATGGTTGCAAAATTTTGTCACAAGGCTGCGCCTACAGTACGGTGTTGAAAGACCACTTAAATTATGGTGTAAAAATAAATCAGCAGTAATGTATTCCAATAACAACAGAAACTTGTATAAGTCAAGGATATTGACATAAAGTTTCTAGTTGTGAAGGAAAGAATTCAGAATGGTTAAAGTGTCCATATAGCACATTATGACAAACTCCATTTTAGCGGATCCGCTCACAAAAGCATTATCACCCAGGGTCTTTCATGAGCATACTGCTCATCTGGGTGTTATCTCAATCAAGTATATAGCAATATAGTGGGAGTTTGTATTTTATGTATTTGGATGCTATTTGATTTTGGACACATTTATGTATTAAAGTATTTTGGATATTTATCTGATCAGATATATGGAAACTTAGTTCATTCTGTTTTCATTATGTTAAAGTATTGATCTCATTAAAGTTAAGGAGGACCAGTTGGAAATAGACATGTATTGATCACATTGCGTGTAATTTTCATGCTACGCATCCATGATTGATCTATGTCGTTTAGCTATATTGGTATATGTGACCATTGATGGTTTAGTTACGCTATATGTGACGAAGGCCGCTTTGATCCTATGTTGATATGGTTAATGGACGAGATTGTCCGGATATACCATAAGGATTAAGATAGCAATTTATGAGCTCACTAAGGTTAACACAATTATAAGGTTACATATGTGGCCCAGTGGAAGATTGTTGGAATTATTCAATGATTAAGGGGCCACACATGTAAAATTAATTGTGTTTATGTTATCTAAATAATTAAGCCAAATTAAAGTAGTCTATTTGAAAATTGGCTTAAGGGTATAATTGTCATGGAATTAATGTGTAGATACCGGAGATAATTCTAATTTGAGGGGACAAATTAGAAATGTCAAAACATATAAATATATGTGTTCATTAGGGTTATGGTCCCCAACTTATACGTCCACCAAAAGAGAGGTTTTCTCTTTTTCTCTTCTGCATCCCCATCAACAGAAAGAGAGGGACAAAGGATTCGGATTCCTCTTTGTCATTAAGGGTCGTAGCAAGTTGGAAGATCGAACCCAGTAAAGAGACGTTCGCTTCAAGATCCATCAAGTCTAGCAATGGATTCAGGTACGCTTCCGCAATTTAATTTATGTTCTTCATCTCATGAATCAACAGGGTACAATAAATTTCTAACAGCCTGCCTCTTTATTGATTACTACTGGGCCTACTTCGATTAATCCTCCCCATGTTCTTCCCGAACAATCCCCTAGGCACGGTAAGTACTTATCTTAAATACCCTTACAAATCTTAAATCAAGCTTCTTTTTTTCAACTCTTCTCTTCGGGTTGACTTTTCTCAACCTGCATTAGTTTTAGCCTCTGCTTCAAGCATACCGCCTCTTGTCCACCCTTGGCTTGTCACTAGATGATATTGCCCGGCCACATGATAAAGATTTGAACCTTTGTCCACCTTATGATGCTGATCCAAGAGAAAGGGAGGAGTAGGGCGAACGAGAAATAGTTGAGGCGATCTATCGACTGTTCTCGTCTTCAGGCAGGCATTCGCTCTTTACATAGAGGATTCTGATTGTCCTTCTCCTTAACAAGTTTTATGACTTGTTATTACTCATTTTTTTAGAATGGCGATGTTGACTGGACTTGTGGATCTTCTGTAAAGGGTTTCTTTTGATATCGATGAAGAACTATTTTTCTTCTTTGTCTCACTAAATCCTTTTATTCTTGCTTATGTTACAGGAGTACAATGGTCATGAAAGTCAAATCAATGAGCAATAGGTATAGATAGTAGAAATGCGAAAAGAATGAGATCAACGTGGGAATACAAACATACTCAAATTTTATTAGGAATGACGTGGTTGTGAAATTCAACTTTTCCAGGGCATTTATTGTTTATATGTAATATGGACGTAAACTACTTATGATGCAGACTTAGTGGACGAATTCATTTGAGCACAGAAGTCAAATCTACTAAAGCTAGTATGAACGTAACAGTCTTGACATCCTCAAATGTTTTGTTGTTCAAAGATGATACGGACATGACAACAAAAAAGTCTAACTAGCCCAGCAAAAAACAATGATTTGCGGTGGACCTACTATCCATGGTATACCTGACACGAGGTATAGATAGTAAATATGCGAAGTGATATGGTCGTAATCCAACGCATTGTTATCCAGAGGTAATATGGATATGAAACATTTACGAACAAGCATGACTAGTTGAGGAACGAAGTCGAAACTATCAGAGATATTATGGACATAATAGTCTAGTCATCCTTAAATATTTGTTGTTCAGAGGTAATATGGACATAACAACGAAATTAGAAAAATAGTGTACTCTATCCACTTATTCAGAAGTCAAGCAAAGTACGACCCTGTGGATGGTTGAAAATACGACCGTTCAAAGGTAATTTGGACATCATAATGAAAACACAAAACTATCGCTGGGGATGCAATTGTGGAAGGTAATAGCTTTTTGCGAATAATGAGGAACATGTTCTTTTTGTGAATGGTGACATAAATCGACAAGGGTCAGTTGTGGACGTCGGATGACCGCCTAAATTTTCTGAATATTATTAGAATTGTCCAAATTTTGACAGTCCAAGTATTAGTCCTGTCAAAATTTTGGTAATCCTAATACATAGAACTATATGTCTAATACAAAGACTTCTCTATATTAAGACAGCTAAAACTGCCAAAATTTTACCAGTTTTGTGCTATTGTTAGGACTGAGAAAAAAAAATTGACAGTTCTGTGCATATCCATGACTTCCAAAATTTTAGGTCATTTGTTGTCCCAAACGGAACTGTTTCGATTATGAAGCTTTAAAACTCCATTAATCGAGTTTGAAACTTCAAAAATAGTTCCAAAAGAAACTATCTACTAAAAATCTATGCAAAAAACATGGATTAAGATTTAAGAATTTGGAAAGAGGCAGAAGTCAATTTTTTCATATACTTAAAGTTGTGTTGTCCCTAACAATTTTTCAAAGGCATTTTGAGTATTAAAAATATACAACATTTGTATCGTTCCCTAGTAAATGTAGTGCCCATAAAAAGGTGCAAACTAAAAAGCCTACTTCAGCTTATCAAAAACCAATCTCCCCCGTATGCCATATCATGCTCACACACAACAGACGGAAAAATTTTTGATGATTTACCGCTCAACCTATCAGTTAAAGATACAACCTGCTGAAGATCATTTCATAAAGAGTATGTGCCTTCATTTCATACTGGAAATTTGGTTATTTGTCCTTGGATACTCAAAACTCTATTAGACTGAACACAAACTACTCCCTTAGAAGAAGACTTCAGTAAATTCTCTGAGTTATTGTATACAAGCAAACACCCCCCAAGTTATGGATAACTGCTGATCGATCACACATACAATAGTTAACCAAGGAATCATCACATTCCATTCTAGCTAGAGCTCGACTTTTACATACAGCAGTATAAACTTTCGACTGAGCTCTTCCATAACGTTTAATATTTTCAACCACCCAACCTGTCCGATACTCCTCCTGCAACTTGTATCAACCAACAGCCATAAAAGCAGCAGACCTTGTCGTCCCTTTAAACTATAAATATGATCAAACCATAAAACAGAGTAGCAGACTTAAAGACACTTCTGGGATTGGCTTCAAGAAGCAAGGCTATTCTATTTCTAGTATGCAATATTTCAATGCAACAAACTCTGCATGCCACAAACAAGGCGCGCTGGGTATTGAGCTTGTTAGTGTACAACAAACTGGACGCACTATGTATACAATCATTTAGCATATTTATCCTTGTTAATCTAAAATAATTATGCAGGCCACTCGGCCTCCAACTGTAGTGCCTTATTGATGGCTTTACTTCCGCCCCAAAAGCGTCTAAGTAATGAACATCTGCTTCCACAAAAATTCCAGAAGTATTTTGTTTCGAAGCATCTGGAATCATGATATATATCCATCGTCACCAGTCTGTTGAATCAAGAGAACCTTGGAGGAATTCCAAGTTGTCAAGTTTAGCATGCTTGGTGAAAATGTTTTTCTCCAAGAGAAGCATGTGTTGAATAATGAAATGTGATTGTATGGTACTGCAAGGTTATTGATTGACAGATATTGAGCACAACTCCCATCTTCCCTCCCCATCGATGAGTCTCAACTCCATGGAGTGGTACGGTATTAGCGCAGGCCGCTGGACAAAGTAGACAACATATTTTAGACAGCATAATAAAACGAATAAAGAAAATAAAGAAAAATGTGAGGACTAATATCATGCGCAGTGGTGCTGGAACAAATCTCATTGTGTAAATGAGCCATGCTTACTTGGGAGGATGTGAGAACCGTTATACCAATTTCTTTGGCTACCTTATACAGGTGTTCTTCAACATCAACACTGGTAGCACTGTGAAAGGGAAAGAAAACAGGGATATTATGGAGAATTCCGATCCAAAACACATCGCACAACACATGTTCCAGGTTTATTGAACAACTTACTTTGTGCACTCATCCAGGATGGCAAATTTTGGATTGTGAAAGAACAAGCGGGCCTAAAAGAAAGTAGAGTGATAAATTATCTATAGCATGCCTCTAGTCAGATGTGAGAAATTCAAAAGCAGACAAAGTTATGTATAGCAAGATCTAGTCAAATATGAGAATTATAAAAGAATAGACCAGAAGGCATCATCAACTCACCATCCCAAGCCTCTGTTGTTCTCCTAGAGATAGGACATCTTCCCAATTGGGACTTGCATCCCAACCTTCCTCATTTCTCTCAAGAAGATAAACTAATTTAACATTCTCAATGATATACCTCAGGTGAGCATCCAAAAGAGTAGCAGCATCAGACAAGTCACCTACATATACATTACATATAATAGGTTTGTCAGTGAGTGGCAGGAAAAAAGAAAGGTGGGTGCCCCAAAAGGATGATTCAGACTGTTAATTACTTCTTTTTCCGGAACATGGCGTGGGCTTCAGACTGTTCACCCCCGATCTATGAAATCTTAAAAATGCATTATTTTTATGAGCATTATGATCTATGCACCTTAAATGCTTGTAACCAAGAATCACAATTTCTGGAGGCTTCTAAGCTATGTAAATGGCTTTGCCGGTTTTATTGCTAAAAACCACATCATTTTATCCAGTAAAATAAAATTATGTTGCACAGAACATAAGCTTCTAAAAAATTGTGATACATGATTTCCAAGTGTTTCAACATGTGAGTAGCCGGTGATGTGATTTATGCACACCTGCAAGTATAGTATAGACAAAAATATTCATGGCATTATAACATGTACTATGTGTACTTGGGACTCGAATTTAGAAATTTCATATCTACAAACCTACAGTCACGTCAAAACTTCATAGTGTACTAGATAATTTACTAATATACTTGCACACACTGGATAACTTACTGACACACACATACATAGTTTCTCTTACGTAACTTCTTCAGTAAAAATACCACATCTTGTGCCTATGATGTTTAATAGAGCTAACCTACATTGCACTCCCTGGACGCATGTGTCTTCAATTTTCTATTACATTTTATATTTGGGACAATTCTTTGGTACATTTACAACAATCCATTCACATTTACTAGATTTTTTTTTTGCAAGCTTCTCTTCTTTTCATATGCAACACAACAAAGCCTTAAACCCAAAATTTTAGGGTCTGCTTGTCCACTTTTCATATGGAAGAATATAATCTTAGTAAAATTTTCACTGTCCACAAAAGTAATAGAAAAACTGAAGATGCTTTTCTTATAAGTAGCTGAACCCAACATTTAGGGTAAAGCCTTTCTTATCAGTGTGTTATATCTTCTTATAAGTGGGACACATTAATTTACTATACATGAAACTGAAGAAGATGACAAGCCAGGATCAGTGTCTTGTATATAAACTCAATATGCATGGTATGCTGATGCATATCATATTATTTGAAGCTACTAGGTCATCAAATTGAGACACTTATTACGTCTCAATTTGCTTGGTTATCGTATTGTATCGTGTACTGTATGATACATTGTTTTATAGGAAATTTGACTGAAAATTAACGTAACCATGCCTACGTGGATATATTTAATATACTGAGCAATAATAAGGCAGGGATGTACAAGAACAGAAGAAGAACCGAACCGAACAAAACAAAAATGTGGGTTTGGGTTGGGTCAGATTTTTAAGTTACCAGTTCGGTCCAGTTCTTGTTTAGTATTTTATTTCCCAATCCGGTTCAGGGTTAAAAAAACATTTGGAACCGGACCAAGTAACCACTAAAATGAGCTTATGGATTAAATAATTATAATTGACCTTAGAATTTTAAATTGAATTGATGGTGCATTGGGATATGTCTTAACAAATTTGGGACAATTTTTTTATTTAACTAACGGAATACATGTGAGAAAAGTTCGTGACAGTTCTAGTGTGACTTAATTAATGTGTGGAACCGAGTGAGAGAACAACCAAACTGAGATTTTTTGCTAGTTGGGTTGGTACACTTCTGTAGGCTCGAACTGTCCGGTCCTGCTCTTAATTTTAGAGAGTTGAAGAATGACATCTCGGGTTCAGAGTTGGCCTAAAAATCGAACCAAACCGGACTGTGCCCACCATAATAAGGAGCATTGTCAATCAATAAGTGACAAGTTCACCATGAAGTCAATAATAAAGAGCAAAAATTAATACCAATATTACAAGATGGTATTATTCATGGGTATAACATACTACATCGAAGAATCAATAAGAATTTGACTCTTAACCTATGTTACCTGGACTCGGGTACAGGTGTCGGGTATTGATACATATCCAAGAGTCGGGTCCTTCAAAATTATAATTGAAGGACACGCGGACCCGGCTAAAAAGGATCCAAAATTTGGGTACGGGTACGAGGATACGGCTATTAAAATAAATATATATGTTTAATAAAATTTATACAGACAAGTGAATGGAAATGTGCTTCAGTCGAAATGTGCTTCTCATCTTCTGTGCAGCTGCTTCATCTACTTTGTATGCCTAAATGTGCTTCATCTTCTGTGTGGCGCACCCGAATAAAGCATTTATGCTAGCTGTGCTAGCTAACAAGCTACCTACTGACAGTCTGACACAAGTTACCAGCAGAAATATGCTTGTTCGGCTTCTGTGCTTAGCTGCTAGCTACTTAGCTAATTATTCTTCTGTGCTAGCTACCTACTGTCTGACACAAGTTACAAGTTACAAATTCATTATTTTAAATTACTTAAAAATAATTAGTTCTAATTACATAATATTAATAAAATGTATTATTATTATTATTATTTTCTTCTATATCTAAACAATATTCACTGCTAAACTAAGTATTTGAAGCTACATTATAAAAAAAAACTAAACAAATATAATTTATTTTTATTTTTCCTTTAAACAAATAACATGTTCCTACTTCCATGTTACTAAACTAAACAAAAATTAAATTAAATAACTCTGTGCTCGTGTTCCTAAACTAACAATTTCCTTTAAACAAATGCATGCAGCAAACATAACTCTCTCTCTCTCTCTCATGTTCCTAAACTAACAAAAAAGTAAAAAAGAATCCAACACCCTCATAATGAGATGTCACCTCTCTTCTCCCCATTTCTCACATCTGTCTCTTTCTCTCTCAAACTAACAAAAAATAAAATAAAAAACAATCCAGCTTCTAGTATCCTCATAATGAGACGTCACCTCTCTCTCTCACTGACTTTTTCCCAAACATAACTCTCTCCCACACAATTTTCAACTCAACGGTCAACACAGAAGAGGAAGAGGTGCCTCTTCTCTCTCACTAACTTTTCAACAGAGAAGAACAAGAAGGAGCTCCGGCAGCTGCTCTCTCCTCCCTCCTCATCCCAATTCTTTTGGTTGGTATATTCTACCTCTTTGCTTCGCATCCGCTCAAGGTGATGATCCAACATTTTTTTTCCATTCAAAATTATATTTATATATATATATATATATATGATGATGAATTTTTATGACGAGAAATCATCATATTGTTTGTTCTTTTTATCATTTCTTTGCTCTACCAATACATTCACTCAATCCGTGTCCGCTAGTCACCTTGACGAGTCCGACCCGGATTCCGTACCCGTGTCCATGTCCTGTCGATCCTGGTACCCTCGGCCTAAAGTGTCGAGTCCGGATAACATAGCTCTTAACAATCAGTGCGTTGACATTGAAATAATATTTTGTTGTAAGTTATAATTTATAAACAATCCCCAAAAATATTCCTTTTAGAAAATCAATTATATGAGTTGTTGAGGTATCTGGATATGCTAGATGCCATATGGAAGATGTCAGATGTTGCCGAATGAGATACTAGAGTCAATAAAGGATGCCGAAAAGGAGACCTCATCGAAAGAGTTCACTCAAAAGAGAAGGTTGAATAAAAAAGATGTAACAAGTTTTAAAAGGCCATATGGTATCCCTATCGAGTTTTAGAATCGGAGGGTTAGACAATTAATTTCTAAACCACTTAAAAGTTGGCTTAAAACCGTTTAAATTCAAATTGACTTGATAATTTTCGTATCGGAGGATAGACCATATCGGGTGATACGTATCGTACGAAACAGAAAGAGCAGTGTAAGAGTAATTGTCCCTCACCTCATATCATTCAACATTCTTTGGAGGTTGTATCGCACCATATCGAAAGATGATGACAACAGAGTCGAGTTATCACGATGCAGTATATGCCATTCATCATAGACTAATAACAGAAAGTACTTGAGAGAAAATATATTTTCTTCATTTGTGAGTCCTTGCCATACTGTGCCCCCACAATCACATTTTAAGATCATATCAGGCTATCAGCATGTTGTAACATGACCGTGTCAGTGAGCCATGCCTGTTCGTCTGTACATTATAATATGAATTATGACTTCAACTCAACACATTTAAGCATCTCTTATCTTGCCACTTTATACGATACCAACGTTTCTCAGACTAGTTGACGCATGATGAGAACTAAAAGGATCAAAATAAGGGAATACAAGAACCCTAGACAAGATTCTAGATGTATGAAACTATGTGAATCAATGGGTTGGAACTTTTTTAATAAAGTTCTAAAGAGTTGAATACTCAAGGTGGAATTCATGAATGAAGCACAAATGTCTAGACAAAAAGGACTCCTTAAAGCATTCTTGGTTGCGGTGTCAAAGAGGCAGGATTCAAGACTGTGTGGTTTCAAACTCAAGCCACTGCTACTTAGGCAAACCACAAAGATTTTGGAGTTCCTGCGAATTGTAACTAGTTCCAATATGAGATGGGGACGGAGAGGGAGAGGGAGAGGGAAAGGAGGGCCTCGGGAGGGAGGAGAGAGGAAAATACAGCTTGGAGTTGGAGAAGGAAAGTGGTCCTTGAGAAAGAGGTAGATGGCTAACGATAGAATTTCATAGCCCACATCTTGGAAAGTCGAGGTTTAGTTAAAAGGGAATGACCGAATCCAAAGTTGGTGAGATACTAAAGATACAGATTTTATGCTTTTCGACCGACCGACGGTGACTTTCATACCGCCTTTATATATCCTTATTGAGCAACATAGTTTACAATCGCAGCCTGTGTAAAATCCTGTTTCACTAACTAGCCCCAAACATATAGTGGGCAGTAGAATCCTTTGTTCTAAAAAAACATATGCCGTTCCCCCAATTCATGTGACAATGCTTTCAATCATAAGATAAATACCTGTTATGAGAATAAGTATGTTATTTTTTGAGCATCCATTTTTCCTGTCTCACCTGATAGAAAGGCAGATTAGAAAGATCAAGACACTGATTGGAAGTTTGAAAAGGACATCTGGAAATCAGGAACAGATGTTACTTTTAAAACATCATTTTCCTGTCTCCCCTGATAAAAAGGCAGATTAGGAAGGTCAAGACACTTGAGATCTGAAAAGGACAAGTGGGTCTGGAAATGATTTTAAAATTTTGATAAAAGTAATGTCATTCTCCCATCTTGTACTCACCCAAATGTATCACCTGACCTTTATTCTTATAATATATGTTGCACGACACGGTTTCAGACACATTGACACAGACTCCGGATCTATATTGGTGTCCTAGTGTATTTTGGAGTGTTCGACACGTCTGTACATGTCTGACATGACGCATCATGAAAGGCATGGACTTTTGGATTGTCTGTGCTTCCAAGCTTATAAGGGAAAGTAAAGAAAAAGAACAGAAAAAACATTAGGGTTCCTACTCTAGCATTATACCTGACTCAGCCACTCTGACAATCCTTTGCTCTGCTTCCTCGCGTGAGAGAGGGTAAATAATTTGATCTCTCAGGGTCCCCAGACAGGTATAAGGCCTCTGGGGGATGTAAAACATTCCGCACCTTGATCCCGACTCTTCATTTGTACTTTGGGAGGGTTTGATAACTGTCCCGTTTACAACCGGCCACAATCCACGAAGGACTCTAAAGACTGAACTTTTTCCGCTTCCATTAGGTCCTTCAAAAGTCCCAAAGCAATTATCAGACCAAGGTTTAAACAGTCCCAAGGAAAGTAAACTAATAGATCAGATGTACAGACCAGTGAGGAGCAGGCTTTTTCCTTGTACAATTTCACATGTTAACTGCCTAGCCAGCAACTTCTGTGATGGGGTGATGATGTCAACTTCCGAGAAGGATATCATATCTTCAGCAGGCAAGAGATTTGCTTCAGAGGATGTATGAGAATTGGAGGAAGGAATATCTGCATGTCCAAATGTAAATTGTGAGAACATATTTACCAAAATCATTATCCGTCAGGGAATAAGACATGCTATATATTACCAAAATCATTATCCGTCAGGGAATAAGACATGCTATATATCCATAAAGGATAATACTGAATGGCAAATAACTCTCAAGAGGGAGTTTCTTATACAAACAAGCAACATTATCATCCGATCTTGAGGCAGAAAATATACTCTTCTAATTAACAGACAGAAGGTCATGATACATGAAGCTAGTGATATATCAACTCAATGGCAAAAGAGCAGAATGACCAGTTTGTTCATACTTCACGATTTGCATATTCGTCACTTCAAGCATGCTCCACTCCAATCCAACTTCAGATAAAAGCACGATTTTATTGAAAGATTAGTTAGCATTTAACTATATGGTTACTGGAGTCAGTCTCAAGAACCAAACCAACTTAACCATATATAGAAAGGTATTCACGCATCCTCTAATGAACCAGGAGATATAGCTCTCAAGAGGCTGTGCTTTGAAAAGGCTACCTTCACAATACCAGTCAACAGGGCCCGGATGCCATAGGCCTTCTATTCATTTTGACTTTACCTATGTCCCGAGGATATGCATACATAAAATAATCCCCATTATATATAAACAAACCAGGAAGTTGATCCAAACCAAAAGCATTTCCAATCCGGACGAATTTATTTGTCTCGGGATTAGATATTATTTGGTTTTGATCCAGGAACATGTAAAAAAGTGATCCAGTTATCCCAAAGCCTAGTAGAAAAGTCAACTGCATGTAGCCATTGTTCCAAGCAGAGTAAGAATAGCAAGATAAATACGCCCACTGATTTGATTCAAACTACCACTTTTCCCGTTTCCTTGACAATTGGATGCCTCTTTTTCTTCCATCTCTCGGTGTAAGATGTCCAAGTAGACGTCACTGTGAACATCAGACTTAGATGTTCAAGCAACTAAATATATGATATCAAATGAAGATGAGTTCAACAAACAAGTTGTCAGTATCATGCAACCTCTATGTATTCAATAAAATAAAGATGATTTCATTCAACTAAATATCTGACTTAGACGTTCGCCCAACTATATGGATACATTAGGGGTTAACCAAAGCAATTTGATCCAAACTGCCTGTCGAATTATGCACATGTACTACACCCATCCCAACCCAACTTGGATTTCACTAGCAAGTTTCAAGAATAGATTTCCAAGCTAGAATCCTGAACGAGGTTAAAACAGGAGCTTTATACGCCGCTTGGTACAGATCAGTGAATGATGTAATCTTCTTCAGAATGCTTTGGTGGAATCAAGTGTGTGACTAGGACAAAATCAGGTGCACGATGTAGTTTTCCTCCATTGATAATATTTGATCATGCCCTCTTTCTAATCAGAACAAAAGCAGTGTGCGAGTATGAGTAATTTCAATTGGCTTGGTTTGGAACTTCAGAATGCTAAATTTAGTGCTTTAGGACACAAAAGTTCCGAAATTCGGAACAAAAATTTAGGAACGCAAATCTTTGGGGGCGGAGCAATTTATGGTTACTTTGCTTCATTGTCGCTCCATTTTGGGTCATCAGACCTAAGAAGAGAAAATCCACTTAAAGGTCTACTTGGCACCTTGCAAAGGGAATAGTAGCATAAAGTTACCTTTATCAACATGATTAATAAGAAAACCTAACTAATTGCAACTCACAAGCCATTCAAAAAAAAACGGAAACATGGTTAGATTATAAAAAAGAACAAGAAAACCTAACTAATTGCAACTTATGAAATACTTTCTAGATCAAAAACCTTCCGCAATCAATTAATGATACGCCAAAAGTATATGTCAATTGTTACAACTGCATTACCATTCTGGGCAGCATCAAGAAGCTCTTCCAACTCAAAGACCCGATTTATACCACCAGAAAGTTCGAGATACTTTTTATTCAACTCAAGAATGTCACCAAATGCAAGAAAGCTTTGTGACACTATAGATGCTAAAAACCGAAGTGCATGTGCAAGCTCTCCTGAAAGAATTTGAATACCGTAAGAGAAAGCAACGAATAAACATGATTTTACTGTGTAATCATCATGTATATCTAAACCTTGTACAGAAGTCAAAGCACGGTCTCCTTTATGCTCCATTGCATACAATAAACTTACTCCCCATGTGACATTGTTCGGAAGTTGCTTTGTGATAAAGTCATCAAGTATACCATATAACCACTTTTTCTTCAATAGAATCTTTGAGTGATCAAGCAATTCCTTAAATCTTGAATCAACCATCTGTTAATATGACGAGCATCATCAATGGACCAAAGACATCACTAAACCAAACATAAGGAATCAGATTTTTTTTTAAATTAAAAGAGCAAAAGGAAAAGAAAAAAAAAAACCCGAAATACATATGGAAAAGCTATTGCAACAGTGAAATACAAGAAGCACAAAAAACCCACAGGACACATGAAATCATCATTTTATATGTAAAGTGGAGTAAAATCTGAGCATATGCACAGCAAAAGTCAACTCACAGTCATGACAACCTTTTTCTTGTAACTAACTGAAGACATAAGCATGCACGCAATTCAAGTTTCAACTTTCAACACAGCTCAAAAGACAGAATAGCAAAAAATTCCAAACATGAAGTTGAGGATACCTGATACTAACATGATATATGTATATAAATGGTCTAGTTTACTGTTGTCATTGAGTATACTAGCCATCATCTACTGTGGTAAAAACTCCTGTCATCTACAAATTTTGGGGTTTTACCAGAGATAATGAAAAAGGGTTACCAGTTCTTATTACAACATTAAACACTAAATAAAAATAGTCAGTATAACTTATGACCTCTTCACACACACACACACGTGTGAAGAAGTCAGTATAATGTGCGTGTGTGTGTGTGTGTGTGCGGAGGGGGGTGTCTATATATATATATATATATATATATATATATATATATATATATATATATATATATTGGAAGAGGTAATTGTTCATGTTCGCTCCCACCGGGATTCGAACATCGCCCATCCGGGTCAAGGGTGGTAACCCACTTGATATGGTTTTAGTATGTTTATTGACAATATTGGTTTTCTATCCAAACTATTACTCAAATCACACCCGACCCACTTTCTATTATACAACTAACAAAACCTACCCCGAACCCTAACCCTAACCCTAACCTTAATCCTAACCATCAGTCTTCATTCTTTTCCCGTCTCTTCGTCGTCCAAGTCTCATCTTCTTATACTTTCCTCTAAGTTTTGTGTATCTTCTTGTACTTTTCCCTCAAGTCTTCTCATTTTTCTTCTTCTACTTCCTCCTTCAGGTGTGTCCTCATCCTCTTCTTCAAGATCTAATTCTCAAATTATCTTTTGTCTTCCAAGTTGTTCATCTCTCTCTCTCTCTCTCTCTCTCTCTCTCTCTCTTATCGAATAGTGACCAAAGGAGATGGAGACGGAGGGAGGCGACTACTGCTAGGAAAAAGAAGCAATCATAGAGGATAGGGTTGGGGCGAAGAGATATGGCCCTAGGGGATAAGGAGTCTAGGTTTTTGACATTTTTTTGTTTATTTCTTATTTATTTTTTTAGCCACAAATTATCAAAAGCATTAGAGCTAGTGCGGCTACATTATCAGGTTAAACAGATCGGATTGGGTCGGGTCGAACTAACCCGGTTTTTTAGGATCGAGTACGGTCCAGTCTTAACGAGCCAAGCATAAAAAGAACATGTTCAGATTAAGCATAAACATCGACAATCTAACTCGACCCAGTTGTCACCCCTATCCAAACCCCTATTATCATGGAGCCGGATAGTTGTCCCTATTGTCGTTGCACCTAATCGCTATGATGGAGGATAGACTGAGAGATATTTTGGAGAGGGAGAGGAAGGTCGTTATTGTAGAGGAGTTTCTTGTGAGAGGATGTTAAACCTAGATCTCCCTCTCCTATCCTCATCCTAAAGGCCTTAACCACCAGGTTACCCAACATTTGGATTATGTTTATGTGTGTAAAGTTGGTCAATCCACAAGCATTGAATCATCTTATACACAATATATGCTTAAATATTACAAGAGATCAACTTAAGATATTCCAGAGCAATCTTAGTGGATCGAACTAATAATCAGTCATAGTAAGTGTTTAATGGAGACCAACTTGAACGTTGTGTTGAGGAATAATGCATCATACACACAAATTGAGCAATAACATGCAACGTAGTTATTGAAGGCAAAGAGCACCGCATGCAAAAGATGTTCAGGACTAAAGTGCAACGCGAAAGCACGAGCCTTGTAAAGGAAAAGTACACACTTATTTAAGATTATGGAAATTGTATTTATAAATCATATATATGTAATAAATATTGCTTGTAAGCAAATGAACACCAAATTATTAATGATTTCTCGTTTTCTTCCTTACACAATAATATAACTAATTTATTTTTTAATATTTTTTTTATGTGAACAATAGGCAATAGCATATTACCACTCTAATAATGGTGTACCAGGAATTCAAATTAAAAGTAAGATGAAATTTAAGTACTTTTGCGATTAATAAGTAGAATATGTATAAGACGCGCCTCAAATGGTATGTATATATATATATATATATATATATATATATATACATACCATTTGAGGCGCGTCTTATACATATTCTACTTACTTTTTTTTTTCTTCCATTCCACTCATGTAAGGGTCATGTCTTCTAAACACTAACAAAAACATTATCCTATAAAAGTTCAAAAATCCATGTTTGTTTTAAGCGCACACACACACCTACATATACATCAACTAAGCCTTTATCCCAAATTTGTTTGAATCATTTTCTTCCATTTAGCTTTTTTAAAGGAAATGTCCATTGTAACACTTACAAAACCCATATCATTCTTTAAACCTTCAATCCATGTTGGTTTAGGTCTACTTATAGTCCTAGCGCCCACTTTAGTTTGCGTTGTACATGTTTAAACCATCTAAGGCAATTTATTTTCCTTAATTGACGCCACCGCTGCCTCCCTATGAGTGCACTCATTACTTATATATATATATATTTTTTTGGAACCAGGTAAATTGTTTCTGGAATCGCTCCCACTGGGATTCGAACTCCTGACCACTCGGGCCGCATGCATCTCTCTTAACCACTAGGCTAGAGGTCATCTGCCATTACTTATATATATATATATATATATATATATATATATATATAAGTGCACTCATTACTCCCTATGAGTGCACTCATTACTTATATATATATATATATATATATATATATATATATATATAAGTTTGGCATGTATGGCGGGAACGAAACCGTCGGATATTTGAGGGGCTGGTCACCCCTCCGGTAGGCATTCTCCATTACATCGAGTTTGATGTTAATGCTATGGGGAATTGATGAGTGGGAGTCCCACTTTGATTGTATGTTGTAAGATTATTGCATTTTTGAAATAAAATTTATCCTTTTTCCAATATATATATATATATATATATATATATATATATATATATACTCCCACCATAATTTGAAGGAATAGCCTACTTTTCTGTAGGATCGAAGCCCCAAGGCCATACTCCCGGCTCGAAGGCCAGCAAATTTTTACACCTGTTTGAATCATTTAACTACTATCTTATTGCTCCTTAAGTCTACATTAGGGTCGTGTTATCTGCAACACTAACAAAAAAACAATATCTTTCTATAGAACTTCAAAAACTTCAATCCATGTTTGTTTACGCACACACACCTATATAGATAGCAACAAAGCATTTATCCCAAATTTCTGGAGTCGGGTTGTTTGACTCCTTTCCTTATCCTTTACAACACTAACAAAAATCATACAGTTCTTTAAAACTCTAATCCGTGTCTTTTTTAGGCCTACCTCTAGTCCTAGCGGCTTATTTAACTACTATATTATCTCTCCTCCTTACCGGAGCATCTCTTCGTTGTACATGTTCAAACAATCGAAGACCATATTTTTTTCCTCAATTGGCACCAACCTCTTAACTGCATATGAATACACTCATTTATTATTCTATATATATAGTTGTTGACTAATTTGACTAATTTAGTGTTAAGAATATACTTTAAAGCAGTTAAAATATTATGACGTCGGCACAGTTGGACCGGCCGGTTCAATCGGTTGAACCGTGAACCTTACACTCCAAGGTTTAATGGTTGGACCATTTTTTTAAAACATTGCTCAATCTAAGCTACTGCCAGGTAAAACATTGATCTTACAGCTTTTTCACGAGAACCACCACCAAAGAAAGCAACAGATTCAGCATGTGTCCGAAGTCTTGAATGCATAAACCTATTTATAAATAGTAAGCAGCTGTTAGTTTCACATTTCAAATTTAACAAACATGAATAAGAAAAAAATTAACTGGGAGACACTTATCTACCAAATGAATGGACCAAGGGAACAAGCATTTACCTAAAAGTCCCATCAAGTTGTTGCTCTCTACTGGCTAGATCACCAAATTCTGGGGTAACACTTCTCAAAAGGCCCAAGCCCAATAACATATAAGCATACAATATAGCAACTCCTCTTCCCCCAGTTAAAAGCTGCATTCTCCACGTGAACCTACAGCATTTATTACCAAGTATGGAATTATGGATCTATCAAAAACATAAAGGTTCTATATTGACATAGCAAAATATCATCAAAAAGAAGTTTGCGACCATAACTAGCAAAAAGACGTACTCACCAAAGGATGTCAACAGAAGGCTTCACCATTCCAGTAACCAACCCTGATAGCTCAGTTGCCAACTTTTCCACATCTTGAGTAATTCTCTGATCTGCATCAATATCTTTACCAGACATGTTGAACACCTGGAAGAATGACAAATCAGTTGTGGTTGGCATATGAAATTTTGACTAATTTAGTGGGTTACTGAATATAAAAAGTGAAACTGATGCAGGTAAGAACAAACTGCCAGTTTTGAAGCTGTAATTTAAAAAATACCTCAAAATTGCTGTTATAAATGCTAGTAAAATTTTAATCAAAATGACCAATAAAACCAAAAGGATAATTCCAGTAAGTAGCAAGGGGTACAAAAAGAGAAAAGAAGCTAGTCACTAAAGCAATACATGATAGTAATCAGGTAAGTACATTTACCAAGTAACCCTTCTTATAACTAATTAAAATGCACAAGGGAAACAGCATGTACCTTGTAAAATGCATTCCTTCTCAGATAATTTTTTAGCAAATGTTGCGTCAAACGAATCCGCCACCCAAGGGCAAGTCTAGCAGTAAGTGACCTATCAACAAAAAAGTGTGAAGTTTTCTGAGTATTATTTTTGTAGTAATTTAGCAGACTATCATCTACAGTAAACACAAGGAACTTAATACCAAGCTCCTGCATTGAATTATGTATGCAGGCGATGCTATTATACGAATCTTTTGGTACAGTATATATCCATCCAATATTGAGCTAAAAATAAAAAACATATATACAGGTATAAAATATCGGGTACTAAAGTAGATGCCAGATGTGGAAGCTAATATAGAGTATTTGATATGGGTCCAGATAGCTGCTGGTGTGATTGAGGAAGTGGATTAGTTCCACGACATAGTGCACAGACATCATAGGATTTTTAACCACAGGTCACAGAAAACAATGTTAGAACTCACATAACGATGTAAGCTGCGAAAGAGATGCCCATCTTAAAGACTTGAACTTGCTAGTGAAGGTACCAACATAGTTCACTTTGTACTACATACATGTAATGTGATAAATTGTACATTATTTGAAAACGTTCTATCTAGAAGGAAGCATGCCAGTATGACTGCACCAAAATGAGTAATTTGAAATATTTATATATTATTCCAAGAAATATAAAACAGTTGAGTGACTATGTAGAACCCGAGTCCTGCATATGTTTCACAAAATAACTACTACTTATTCCGACCACTCCAATCGAATGTGAATAAATGTACTAACCACTGTCTAAGACTGACTATTTCCGAAAACATGTAAATACTCATGTTAGTACGTAATCAGAGATTCTTCTTGTATGGAAAATGCAGATTTAGAAATAGACAAGGATAGTAGCTCAACAGTGGAGAACAAGTAGTTTTGTTTCAATAGTTTTCCAGTAGACTGCAAAGTCAATTTAGAACTACAACCCAGATTAGCGATAAGGTAAGGGCTCAATGTTTTTTTTCACACTGATGAAATTCACATTGTTATACAAGTACTACGGAATTAATTTATTTCACTAACAAAAAGATAGCAACTTGTGAGGAAAATATGAAGATGAGGGGAATACACTTTTTTTTTTTCCTTTTTGGTGGGGATGGGGGGTCGGGCAAGGGTGGTTTGATAAACTATAAGAATAGAAGCAATAGGGCTAGAAACTTTAAGGAAACTGAGAAAACTTCTCAAACTACAGATACCTACGAGCTGGACTAGTTCTAGTTTCAGCCAAACAAATTCATGACTTAGCACACAAGCCATTAAAAACATAAGACAATAGCTAATGCTTGGAGTTTCTTTTCCTGACAGAAGATCTACATTACTACATCAGCTTGCATCACGCAAACGCAAATTATTCAATGTCATATCATGGTTCCACATTTGGCTAATAATATAAGCACGGGTTCCCGACACATACTTTAGAGCATCAAATTCTAACTTTAAACATAATAAATGAAAGAAGGTAACTCTCTAAGCAGCCAAAGTAAAACCTAAATAGTTATGCATGAACTAAGACTAACTTTGGATCATGGTTTATCAATGCTTGGGTAATCTTAGCACAATGGCATTGCTTCGAACATCAATAATACACGCATACTACACAATACATTAAGAAATGCTTATGAGCATATAATCATAATGTACCTATAAGAAGAAAGAACAAAATTACCAGCCATAAAAATACAACAGTTCAAACTTTTAAAAGAATTGACCATTAAGGTGCGCACTCAGATTCGACAAAGGATCATCTAAAAAGAAGAAGAAAATTAAGAAACCACATAGGTTACTGGAAAGTGAAAAAAAACAAGCAAAAGGAAAATATACCTCAGCGAGGGGGCAACAAAAGAGTTTGCAGCACTCTGGAGAATACTAATCCCAGTAAGTCGAACAAAGGCTGCCTTATCTTGCTCTAGCACATATTTAACGCTGGTTCCTGTAGAAGTTAATTATATACATCAAAATACACTCCAAATATTTCGTTCAAAATGAACTTTTCACGAAACTTCCTAGCAGACCGTTCAAGGAAGCTATGCGATCTGAGATCAATGTTCTGGATACAACAAGCAAAGCAACTGCGAACATCTGTGCACCTTGTCGATCTAGCAGTGTAGGTACCTAAAAACAAAGCATAAGAAAAAACTATAAAAATCAGACTTATGCACATAAATGTTTTGCTGTCATTCACTTCACATATTTCTCTAGAACACATGGACAATTAGATTGTTTGAATAGCTAGCTACATTCTCTAGTTTCTCAATTAAGTGTATAATCAACCAAGGAAACAACTTTTCGATGAATACAGTAATGGAAGATCAAGAAACCAAGAAACAAACTTAGTAGCATATAAAGCAAAAGCAGATGTCATTGGTCAGCACTCTCAAGGTTGAAAGGCATACCAGCACTTTAAACATCGCAGACATCCTTTGAGGCAAGGTTCTTGGAGTCCTCCGTAATTGAGGAATAAGAGGCAAGGGAAGTGTGTGTTCGATATCAGGGGAGGATGCTATGACTTTAGTTGAATAAGCTTGAGACTTGGAACTTGAAAAAGTGCCACTCTACAAAACAATGGACAAAGATAACAGAATTCTACACAGAAGGAACAGAGTAAAAAGTCTATACAAGGTATGAAAAAGATTGCTCCCAAACCTTTCCTGTGGCAGCAAAAGCTCTTTGAACAGCTAGTGCATCACTTTGACGATCAGTTTCAGCTGATTTTAACATAGAACTATCTTTAGCAGTAGGTTGTTGTGAATCATCCCTACATAATTCAAACAACCTTTAGTTTTCCAGAACTAATTTTCTATAGAGGACTAGAGACAAAATAAAAACATAATTGATAACCTCTTCAACTGAACGCTCCACCCTCCTTCCCCATCTAATGATAGAACTATGTCATGAAAAGCAACTAATGCGGGGCGGTGTGAAATAGTAATACACGAAGTGCCCATTGCTCGAACCTTAGCACAGAACCGCTCCTCCATATCCGTTGTAACAGCACTCGTACACTCATCAAGAATAGCAAATTTAGGCTTATGGTAAAACAATCTGGCCATTCCTAGTCTCTGTTGCTCACCAAGGGAAAGTTCATCACCCCAATTTATTTCCTTTTCCAAAGGATAACGTTCCAGTAAGTACTCAAGATCAACCTGTCAAAAAAATTGAATTCTTTAATTTTACCATACAATTTAAGGGTCAAAAGAGCTGTGTAAACTAAACATATTATGACACAAGAATAAACGAATTTAAGAGTTAAATTTCACAAATAAGGGGTAAAGAATGTACATTTTTTAATAATTCCAGCATTCCATCCTGGGTAAGTGGCTCAGTCTCCTGATCTGCTGTAAGCGGATAAATTAACTGATCACGAAGTGTTCCATAAGCTGTATATGGGCGTTGTGGGACATAAAAAATTTCCTTGTTAAGATCAGATCCAATGCCGGGTTTTACAATGTAGCCGGATACCAATGGCCAAAGACCTCCAAGAACACGGAATAGAGAGCTTTTTCCACTACCATTTGGTCCTGAACAAGTAATAAAAAGATAAGATGTGCTGCATACAGGTTTCAACCATTTGCAAGTGTCACCTAATGCTAATATAAGAAATGTCACGAGAACACAAGGATGTCCTCCATAACACAAGTAGCATGCACGGCCTAACAGCTGAATGATTAACAAGGTTTAGGATATGTGCATACTTCTTAAAAGTTATATTCATAATCCCTATAACGGCATCAAATGGGGTCTATGTAGTACGGCAGTCTTGTCGAAGTAACATGTCTTGTGTGGAAACATGTTGGACCCCTACACTATTGGACACTCTTCAGACACGTACCGGACACTCATTTCTATTTTCTACGTGTCCTCATATTTTCATTTAAAATCAGGCACAAAAACTCTCCAAATATGGAACATGTCGGATAAGGACACTCTCCGAATAAGTATGTCAGACACTTCTTATAGTAATTTTTTAATAGTGTTTTGGTTTAAAATAAGGACAATCAAATATAAAAGGTAAACCTTCAAGCATTTTTGTTGTGGGCATTTTAATTTCATATAAATCAAATACCTATTTCTCAAAGATGCAAATATTCAATTAAATAATGTGTTTAAAACTTATATATATCGTGTATCCTAGTTTTTTAGAAAAATGTGTGTTGAGGTGTCAGTGTCCTGTCTCGTGTCGTGTCCATGCAACATATGATAGGGTAGTCAAATAAGTAAGAAAGTGACTGATTTCTTGAACAAAATTAACATGAGAGGAGGTTTTCTACAGCTAACCGATCCCAGGAGCAGCCAATATAGTTCTCGAATATTATGAATAAATCACTCAATAGAAATCAGGATTTGTTTGTTCTGTCTAGTAAAAAGAAAAGAAACTGAAAGAAGATCATACCAGGCCAAAATTATGCTAGTTGTTCATTTGCTAAAAACAAAACATAAAAAAAGTCATCCACCAGAATGATCCAGTGATCTGATAGATGATTATGCCCAAAGAAAGCAAAGAAAAGGCATCTGTAGGCACATTATAAAATATTTGTTCGCTTTATGAAACGTGTACTTCAAACGTCAGCCTTTAGCAATCAACTAAGAACTACGGAGAATCTCACCCATTTTTACAGGGACAGTTTGGAGGAGGTTAAAACAAATAACTTAGTTTCATTACACCATTTCTTAGATTGAGGCGGCCATGACAGTATACAATTAATTAAACCCAATGAGAAATGTGTAGGATATGTTGAAGGAGATTGGAATAATGAAGAGCAAAACCAGTGAAGACTCCTACAGATCCGGATCAAGTTTATTATTAACAAGGACATGTGTTGATGACAATTAACAGATGACTGTTAAATAACCGGGCACTACACCAAAACTCTAGAGTTGTAGTGAGGGTTGAGGGTTATATATTTATCTCATTCTAACATGCCTCCATAGGTCGAAAGCCCATTTTGGGTCTAGAGTTGGATTCATATAGCAGTACACTATTTATTAAAAAATCCACTTGATATGTGCGCCAGAGGAGATTTGAGCCTAGGTTTCTCAGGTACCATGTTAAGTCCCCTCCACTGCACCAAAATCCTAGAGTTTGAGTAAGAGTTGAAGGTTATATAGTTATATTTATTCTAATAATGATCCAGTAGATATAGTGGTATTTTTTTAAGGAAGAAAGAGCACTAAACGGTCACTAGATTTAATATAGCTATGGAGAAAAATATTTTCCCAATTTATGTAGATGCCTAGTCCCTCAATGAAAAATAATGTTCAATTCCTGGTTGTCGAAAAATTACGACTCACTGTCAGCTTCATATATCCTGATTTACTAATACTAACTGGGCAGCTGTTTCTCCTGATTATGTTCAACCACAGGGTAGTGTCATGGGTTACATTATGTACTGATAGTTCTCAGTAGTAGTCGTCTTTCTCCCAATCGTCTCATTTCTCTCTTCTCTTACCCTATAATAGTTTACATGTTCCATGTAGTTTATGGTTTCCTAGGGAGTCGTAAGTCATAACCTCATTTCAGTAGAATTATGGAGATAAGCATGTCTCATAACAGTGTGTAACAGGAAACTGCAGTTTGGTTCTCTAGGCAAGGAAAAGTCAACCATCTCCCAGAGGCAAGGACGTAAAGGCAGAGGCAGAGGCCTCAAGGCAGTGAGGCAGAGGCCTCGAGATTAATTAGGGGTGTGGATAGTAGGTAAACTGAGACAAGCTTCTGGTTATGACCGAGACTGTGTGTTTGTGGATTCCTCCTAATTAGTATGCAAAAGTATAATTAAGAAACTATAAGCATCACATGAAAATATTGTTTTGCATACTGCATACAGAAGTTTGAGAATTCAACATCAATTTATTAAGTATTCAATCAAAGAACAACAATTAGGAGTAGCACTAACTTGACATAGAGAGGGGAGAAAAACAAAAAGAGAGTCATTGAGAGAGAGGGATACTGAGAGAGAATTACCTGCAATAGATGTCGTAGTCAAAGATGAGATTAGATGGGTTAGGGCATAGATGAAAAGGAAGGAGATTAAAAGGGCAAAGGGGGGGGATACTATTTTTCCTTTCCTCTTCTTTCATATCCATATTAGATTATTAGTAATATATAAGTTCTTACACCTAGGCCAGATTCTAAATTCAAAACAATTGGCCTAGGTCAGGTCACATTTAAGTCAAGACAAGCCAAGGTGGTTGCCTAAGGAGGGGTGGCGGACGCCTTTATAAGGAGTGGCGGACGCCTTTATAACATTAGTTCGAAGTGATTTGCATGGTTATTTTCCTGCCAACATAATTGATATATAAGAAAGTAACATTTACTTCGCAACAAGCCGTTTCTAAAAAAATTGGAACCTAGTTACTATAAAAAACCAGTGTTGTAAAAATCCCTCTAGGCGGCCGACTAGTCCCCGACTAGTCGCTAGTCGGCCGCCGCCGACTCGACTAGGGGCTAGTCCCCGACTAGTCACTTGTCGGCCACCGTCGACTCGATTAGGGTCTGGTCCATCCAAAAATTGGCTAAATTGGTACTAGTCTGGGTTGCCGTCGACTTCATCAAGGCAGTCGCCGTCGACTCTTTACTTTGTTGATGCCTTTTTTCTATTTTTGAAAAAAATGACTAGCCTACTCTTTTTATTTTTACTTTTTCTTTGTTATCTCTTTGCTACTGTTGTTGTGGCTCTTTTTTTAATTTTTTCTTGTTACTTTTTTTTTGCTTTTGCTTGCTACTGCGGCTGTAAGTCTCCGTGCAAAATAGTAAGTCGTTAACATATTATTTAAAGATTTATCGAAATAGAAATTTGTGCAAAATAATGAATAAGAGAATGCACTGCAATAGCTAAAAGTTCAACAATTAACATATTATTTTTAAATTTTTTTTTATAACATATTACATATATATATTCATTAAAAATTCTAAACCGACTAGTCCCCGACTAGTCCTCGAGTAGTCCGATTAATCCGTAGTCCCCACAAACCGACTAGCGGCCGACTAGCGATTTTTACAACCTTGTAAAAAACATGCATAAATATAAGATTATTAGCATCCAATATATAATATGTCAATATGTATATAAATGTGTTCATGTGCATATGTAACTGCTTTCATTCCACAGCAATATCCTAATTTCTCTACAAAACTGTACTGCAATTTGTATGCATCTTAACAACTATAAAGGATAAAAGCTTATCTCGGAGAAACATAGCGATTTCAAAAAAAAACACATAAAATCCCAATTACGGTATGCCCAAAAAAAATCATCAATAGCCTAACAGGATTATTATTCAAATGAAGATAATTTGACGCCCTTAACACCACTAGTTCAATCTTAGTTCTGAGATTTTGCAGCAAGTGCAATGTATGTTACCTGTGATCAAAAGATTAGAACCTGTTTCTACCCTAAGACTTAAGTCCTTCACCAACACATTTCCTGTAGGTGTAACTACCTGGAAGAAGTCACATCAGGGTCAACAAGCTAATAATCATGAACATAATACATAGAAACCAATAAGAGAGTTAAACCTTGACACCAGCAAACTCAATGTAATTTGCTTCACTGATATAATTCCTATTAGAGACATTTTGAATAGTATCCTGAATTGCAGATAAATCTCTTGATACCACCATCAGTTCATGAATGCGGTCGGCATAACCACTGCAAAATAAAAGTACGTTAGGAAAATGTCTCCCAAAAGGAACATGATAACCAAAAAAATCCTCACAGAGCAATATCCATACGCTGATGTACATCTAAATCAGAACTACTAAAAGGCAGAGAACAAAACTTAAGACAAACAAGATAACTAAGAATCAAAATGTAAATGTGGAGCGGACAATTACTATAAAATCACGTAAAGAAAATAGGTTTCCCAAGAAGAACCAAAGCATGAAAAAGAAGCTCAATACCATAAAGAAAGAATGATTATTGTCACTCCCCGTTCCCAGAATACGTATTTTAATACGTGTACTGCTTAAATGTATTTATTTAATATTTATCATGCATTTGTTCTGTATTTAATTCCTTTAACTTTTCGCTAATTATTTTTCTGTATTTTATTTTCGGCTCTTGGGTTCGGCTTGGTTCGGTTTGTTTCCGAATTTTGATGGTTCATCATGAATCGAAACCCAACTCCCCACCTACCACATCTTCATTTAAAGTCCCAACCCTTTCTCTCTCTTCATTACTTCTCCTTCTCATTTACTCTTCTTCTTCCTCATAACTCTCTCCACCTACCTAAAGCTTAGGCAAGTACATCTTACTTCCACATGAGAACCCATTTTTATGGTTCATTTATCTTCCTCTCCTGATTCTAAGATAATTTAGAACTTGTCATTTTTCATTTTGAGGTTCCATTTTTAGTAGATCTAGAAATTGCCATTTTCGAATTTTGTGAGTTTGATCTATCAAACTTCTTTGTTTTCAAGTTTTGATCGTTCCAGATTGTTGAGATTGTGTTATACGCCATTCTGACCCATGGAAATCCCATTTTCGGCTTAGAATGAAGGTTCCATGGAATTTGGAGTTCGGGAGGAGTTTTACGCTCACGTTATACGTGCTCGCGTAGGATTAACTTTACGCCCACGTTTTTACGTGCCCGCGTAATATCAAGCTCTACGCCCACGATCATTCGTGTCAGCGTGAATTCGGATTACGCATACTCATTTATGCGTAATTCTTTACGTGTACAATATATTACACGTAACGTTGTTCTTTTTACGCATATTCATTCATGCGTAAACTATAATTCTTTTTCGCGTACGAGTTTTACGCGTATCTTGACCCTTTACGCATACAAGTTTTACGCGTAACCCTATTCTTTTACGCGTACAAGTTTCATGCGTAAAACTCCATTTATTACGCGTACTCCTTGGCTTAGCGTATTACTTTTACGCATACTCATTCGTGCGTAAACTGAACTCTTTACGCGTATTAGTTCACGCGTGATGTACGCGTACAAGTCTTACGCGTAACCTGTTCTTTACGCGTAGCTCTGTTTTATGCGTACTCCTTGGCTTGGCGTAATTCCTTTACGCGATTTTGGTTTACGCGTAATATTATTCTTTTACGCGTACGAGTTTACGCGTAACGTTACATTCTTTACGCGTACTTTCTTTACGTGCGTATTTGCCTTAGCGTAAAGCTTTGGCGTAGACTAGTCATGGTATAGATTAGCCTTGGCGTAATCCAACCTTGGTATTCCTATTGCTCTATACTTTATTTACTTTATGTCGGCATGGCATTTCTCCTATTATATCCTTACGCCTTTTTGACATGAACCTGATAAAATCATGATATGTTAATATTTTAATATATATGGTTGTGTGGAATGTACCCTGTATCTTGATTGGTTTATGGATATCCAGTATGACTGGAACTTAACCCTGAGAGTTATAGACTCGATCATGCTAAATACTAGTTTGACTTTCATGCCTTGGCACGAATTGATATTGATTGTCACCTTGACTAAATGATTGATCATGCGTTCCTAGTGGGAACTAAAGAGACTGGCTAGTCGTCTTACTGAAACTGAATGAGACACGTTCATATTAACTATGGACCATTGCAATCGACTAGCCGATCCCGAACATTGACATATGGACACGTACAGGCTTCAACTGATTTTCTACAAAAGCGGCATGTGTACTTTACAGTCAAGACATGATTATTTCGTAGCTAGGTTTGATTGTTGCATAACGCTATGTAAGACCTACAACCTAGCCGCACGGACATCGTTGTAGAGTTGTGCATATCGTACTTTGTACGAAAGTACTCATTCTGAATGACCATGATCCACGGCATGGGATTTCAATTAACATAGGGACTACTAAGTTAAATAAAATAACGATTGCATGGAGAGAATGGATTCCCGAGTTCTTACATGGCAGCCATTCTTGGGACAATTAGTGCTCCGACATGCCGGCTGGTTCCCACAGATACTGCAAATCTGCCACACGGACAGGGAACGGTATCTGCTTATATTTATTTATTGTATACTGATGACGGACGTCCCGCTGGGACTCGTCTAATTCATGACTGGCACAACTGATTATTGGGTAGACTAGCCTTGCTTGCACATTGTAAGAACTGAGGAATCCCTTATTGCATATTTCCAGGATAACTTGGAACTCACAGTTAGCAAGTCGTAGTAGTTGTATTGCCGTTAAATTGATTTGTTTGCGTATTGTACCTACTCTGTTAACTACTAAGATGATCAGAATGTCAGGACATGACGGGTCAACTTCTGTCCTTGTTTGGTTGGGAAGTTGGCTTGAAGTGTCGTGATGTTGTGTGAAATCCCAGTAGCAAGCAGAGACCTATATATCATATTCTCAACCCTTATTACTAGTTTTTAATTCTCATGTCGTGCTTCCTTGTGGTACTTGCAATTAGAGGTCTAACATCTCTGGTTTTGCATGGCCAGATTTAGAGCCAGTTTCCGAGGACTCAGCTTACTTCTACCTCCAAGATGGTCAATACTAGAGGGATGATCACAGGAGGACACGAGTGGGTTTCTTGCTTCCCTGCTCGTTTTGCTACTTACTTTACATTTTGCCGCTTGGCACCGACATGTTAGTCGGATAGTCTTGTACTTACTTTTGCATAATTGTAACGAAGTCAGACTGCAGCTGATAACGATTGTGTATACCTTGTTATATTATCTGGCCATGTTTTGTACAGCCAGATCTCAAGAACATTTTGACTGAGCGTTTGGGACGCCTTACTGCTTTATCTTACATGTTCTCTATTATTGCTTCTTATTTGAATGATTGAGACAATAGATGTCAAGTAACCCTAGTGAGACTTTCATGTAGTATGCGCCCCCTCGTCTTTTAGACAGCATTGATCGTATTATACGGTATTCATCTACCCGTAATACGTAGCTGGCTGAGTCACTCCCCCGCTCTCCGGTATTCTGGTTCTGGGACGTGACAATTATGCATAGAGGAACTTAAAACCAACAAAGAGGCCACAATAGTGTGTAGCATAATAATTGTCATATCATACAATACAGCAAGACTTGAGAGAATATAGATATTGTTGAATATTAGAGCAAAAAGAAACCATTTGCTACTATAAAGCATATACAAGTAGAGAAGAAGAAAAAAACACCTTTTCTAGATGAAGAATGTGAGGAATAAAATGAGGACAGCAAGGATAACGAAAAAAACTTCCTAAAGCATATACAAGCAGAGAAGAAGAAAAAAACACTTTTTCTTGGTGAAGAATGTGAGGGAATAAAATGAGGACGGCAAGGATAATGAAGAAAAAAAACTTCCTACGGATTGTAAAGATATGTTAGAAGAAATAGAAGATAAAAGAGACAAGAAACAGGTGACTGTTAAAGCAATGTTAGGAAAATTAATTTTGTCTCTCTTGACTTGGATGAATTAGCACCCTTTTTTTCTTACCCTTCCATGTGGTTTATACTGTAATAGGAGAATTTAGAGGCTTTCTCCAGGTTCAATGAGTTTAAATAAGAGATGTCGTAGGTTTTCCTTTCCAACAATTCACCTTACTATTCTAGCAAAGCCCTCTCTTGCCCATGTTACCTTAGCTAGGAATTTGTGCCAATTGAGGGCCTAAATGAGGTTGACAACTGGCATATCTGAAGACATCTGATATAATGCCATGCCCTACAGGAATATTATTTTGATAGAAAAAGTCTAAGAAGACAGCGAAGGTGATATGCAATTGGCAGATGGACACTGAAAGTACAGAGTACTTGAGAGGAACTAAAGAACAAGTAATAAGACTGAGAACACTATTGTTAAGTGTAAGGTGATGGAAGTAAGAAAAATGGTAAATAGGGGTTATAGGAAGCATGCAAACTGTTGAAAATATAACCTCATCCTTCACCAACACTCTAGACTTTTGGTGCATGACTTGTAAATCATCACTGGAAGAGTCATTCACATAATCACTAGCAAAGAAAATAAGATAGGAAAAAAACTTAAGACTGAGGGATAAAAAAATACAAGAGAACACTGAACTCTTGAAGCCCACCAGAACGTTCCTAGTGAGAATTTGTAGATATAGATAGAGAAGGACCTAACCCTAGTCTTATATGCAATTACATAAATTCCCTCCATTAAGAGTTTCATGGGCTTAACTTTTCTAATGAGTAAACTATAGACATTAGAGCCCATTTAATATTTTCTTAGTCTTTTTACCCATTTTCATTCAGGGCCACACTTACTTTTTACTTTCCTTTTTTTTTTTACTAGCTTTACTTTGCTATTGATCTACGATTATGATTACATTTGTTTGATCTTTGTCATCTTTGTTTGATTGTTTTTGTTTTGTTTTGTTTTAGATATCAATTTTTATGAAATTATTTTTATTTAATCAGGTTTTGTGTATGATGAATTAATTGGTCACATATGTAGGACCAGATGATGTGGGTCTATAAGAGAAGAGCCAACCATGATGGGGACTAATTAAAAATGCCATTGTGTGTTCATGGTGATAAATTCTGGTTTCTGATGGTTCCTTTTTATTTTCAATTTTTTTTCACAATGTTTTATAGCTTTCCAAATTGAATTTTTTTAATAGCTAAATATAGTATATTGATTAATCAGCACAATGTTAAGATAGTCAAGCATTACATATTGAATTATAATATTTGTTATGGCTAAACTCTAAAACTAGTACTTCAGTTTTCGGGCTGTTATTTTACCAAAATATCCCCAAATGTTATAATAAAGGTTAGCAGGGGATAAAATGGTTTTTTAAAAAAAACTTACTAAATGTGGGACCAGAGGGTTGGACCATGCTTCCGACCGGGCCAAGCTGGTCCACCGGACCTGAGTGGATAAACCCGGCCCGAACCTGTTAGGCCTATGGATTGGGCCGAGCTCGGGTATGAGGGGGGCAAACCCTGCCCAACTATGACTTTGTAGTAGGTCGGGCCGGTCCCAGGGTGAGTTCGGGCCACCCGGCCCAATTCACACCTCTACTTTATAGGCTAAAGGAACTAGGACACTGCTCCTTGGTCGCATGATCTTGAAATGTATATCCCAAAGGTAGGTCAACCTACATATCATGCTATACCCGTGGGGAAGGAAAAATGAGTTGTTTACGCTCTAGTAGCTACTATTTTACTTACTCTAGTATTCATTAGCTACTGCCAACTGACTTCCTAAGTTTTATTCGTGGCCATCTCATGCTCATAGTTACTTTGCTAGGAACTTGGCACCAACATAGAGGGTTAACGTCAGGTACACAACCGGACATAAAAAATTTGTGAGTCTTTTATGGAGTTTTCTTATGATCAGAACCAACCCCCATTTGGATGAGAGAAGGCTTGGAATCACACCCATATAGTTTTCATAAAACACGTGTCTTCTCCAATTCAACTAGCATATATCCTCACCAAACCACTACATCGACCTTTGTTTGCTCGATTATTATCCAAGCTGGAAATGATTATATCTATGCTCCAGCTTGCGGGGGAGTGTCAGTTAACTATTATTTTATATCTCACTTTAGTCCCACATTGCCTAGCCTAAAGGAGGATGTCATGACTTGCTCCTATAAATGTACTAAGGCTTCTCATGTTGTATACACATCAATAAATTAAGGGTTCTATCTGAATTCCAAATACAACTATTTGAGAGGTGCATTTCAGCTGGTGTTATGGTCTAATATCCAGATGTAAGGAAATGTAAAAACCATTCGTTCAATAACGATGACATGATTGATGATATATGCTACAAGAAAGATGATTATACAATTTCTCAACAATAAGTTATTAAAGAAATGTTGATAGTGGTATAGTTCCAGTTCACAGATTTGACACATATATATTGAGAAATAACCTGAGGCGATTCAACCGTCTGGAACTGATAGAGAGTGTCCCAAGAGACTGAAATAGGGAAATTATAACACTTGTATGATAGCGGAGATTGCTCAACATTTCTGCTCTTCCTATTGTTGAAGAATCGGGTCTAAGATTGCCACCAAAAAATGGTTCAATGATTAGGACAACCCCTACTGTGGCTCCGAGATATTTCAATAGGAAATCTTGAATCATTCCAAACCACCAAGTGTCATGAAGAACGAGATTTAAGTGTTCAACAAGAGATTGGAATTGATGTCGGATATGAGATGCTTCTCTTTTCTCTCCCCCATAAAATGCGACGCTTTCAGCATGAGTCCTTAACCGCGAGTGAAGCTGTCTATAGTCCCCTTCCAACTGTTGTTCCTTGGACATCAATTTCCCAAATGCAGGAGAGAAGTTTCTAATCATAGTCCCCGCCCCTATAACATATGCCTGAAAGCAATAAAGCATTATCATTCAGAGCACAACTTTAAAAAAATTAATTAATTTAAATAATGAACTTGTATTGGCTAGAGAACAAAAGTAAACAAAAGACTGGCAATGCGTAATATTCTGGACTTAAAAAAGAATTAAATAAAGAATTAATAAAGAATTTAAATAAAGAACTACATAGTGGCTAGATAACAAAAGACAGTAATATACAAATTGCACTGGATGCCTAAAACTTAAAAAACACAGGAAAAATAAGGTAATAATAAGCAAGTTTATAGATGTATCGACTAGACAGTCCAAGACATGTCAAGAAAGACAATATATCTTGGTGCACAGGGTTAACAAACAACTTTAAAAAATAATTAATTTAAATAAAGAACCTATATAGACGAGAGCTATCCATACCAGTATCCAGAGCACATATTTTGGACTTGCATAAGAACAGAGGCGCCAGGTATACAGCAAGCCATCAGTAACTGCAATAAGATCCTCCTGTACAAGATCACTTAATTCTGTACAAAACTTCGGTATATCACTGGCAATGCGTTGCTCCGGATTGGTGATTCGGTCATCAACATGTGATATTTTGTAGTAAACCATATTCTGCATAATCATAAAGACAGGTCAACTTCAGAAAGATACCAATCCAATAGGCCTTCACATCCTATCAATTAAACATGAGAAAATGGAAGGCAACGTTGATTAGATGAAATTCAATTACCATGCAAATAAATAAAAATTTCTAAAATTTAGCATTGCAGTAAGATAAGACAAAAAAAAATGAACAATCATTCTTCTAATTAACCTTCCATTCATAAAGGAATTCCATTTTACTTTCTTTGCTACAACCGACACAAGGGTAATGCATTACTTGATAATAGTCAGGACAAATTGAGGGCGAAAATGTTAAATTAATTTCTGCGGGTACAAATATCCTAACAGTTACCCTTTCTTCTTCCAACATGCAATTTGAAGCAGCAAGAAGAAACCCCCTTACAAAGTATGTCGGAAATTGGACAAAAGGAGAACATATCATATCCCTTACAATAACCTAGAGACCATTCAGAATAAGCATGAAGGTCCCCTAGGAGAGTCAGTGGTAAAAACGTGTGCAAGTCTGTCCATTTCTCCCATGAACGTAAATAAAAAAGGCGATAAGAACAAAACATCATTTCATTCTACAAAAAGATGCAAACATTTCCTGACGGGTCTCAACTGTTAAAGTCCTCAAGTGTTGGTGACGGATGAGGGTTATAGATTTATATTCAACACATCCCACACGTCAAAGAACCATTTTATGGCTTAAGAGGTGGGTTCAGCAGCGGTATAATTATTTAATAAAATCCGCATAAAATGCCTGCCAGAGAATATCCTGGATATCCGAACCAGTGTTGGTCTGATAGTCTGATAACATGTTAAAGTCCAGGCCACTGCACCAAAACTCAAAAGAGTTTTGTGAGCGATGAAGGTTAAATATTTATGTCCAAAACCAACATATGATGCAACAAGATGCAAACATGAATGCATCAGCTAATGTGTAAATGAAATACTCAAACATGCCCAAGAGTGACTAACAAATGATGCAGGTAGATGAGGAGATGGAAGATGGGAGAGAGAACTTATATGCAACCCGCCTCTTTGATCAATGGCCATCCATGAGAAGGAATATATTAGCACAATGCTTATCATCACAGCTTCTTTACATGCAGCCAACCCAGCTAAATTAGATAAAGGTAGCTATGCAGGACCTGTCAAGCCCTCATCCACATACTTCTTGTATGGCGCACACATTTTCAAAATCACCAAACTATCATCAAACCTCTTTGTCTAGACTTGTTTCTAGTTTAGGGGAAGTTGGAGGATGACCCTTGGTCGCATTAGCTAAAGATGCATGACCATAAAGACAGTTCTACCTACTTGCCCACTAACTTATAGGCTTTATTTTATGGCAAAGTCCTCTCTTGCTCATAGATACCGTGGCCAGGGATTTGGTTGCATCATAGGGTAGATGGCAGGTTAATAGACGACCATAAAAATTCATCAATTCTTTTATGTTGTAGCTCTCATGCCCAATAGCGACTCCATTATGATGGGAGAAGGCTTGGGTGATGATGATGACCAAATAATTATGAAATTCATAATTTTCATCTAAATTATTTAACGTCTTAGGACCTACCAAGCATCTAATCAAATGTCCAGAATATGGTCGTTGCAATTTGCAAACAAGACAAGGCCGCATGAAAGTAAATGCTTTTACCACAGACTTCATCTTGGGATGCGACAAAAGCATTCTTAGCTTATTTACAAACAAAGAAAACAATAATTATGGAACTTGTTCAACAAGTTACCTATGATTAAAGTCATGAACATCCAGAAAGCAAGAAGAAAAAACATATCCAGATTTACCTCAAAATAATCAGCATGTATGAGTTCTGTCAATATTTTTCTGAACCGTAAACCTAATGCCCCAGTCAAATATTTTGAAGTGGAAAATATTGTAGACTGGAGGAAACATAAGAGAAGGTTTTCTAGAATCAGGCGTAAGAAAGATGGCATGCGCCGAAGGAAAGCAGCTCGAAACAAGAACCCTTGAACTTTTGCCAGCCTATTGCTCAGTGCAGTTCTCATCACCTGCAAACAAAAAAGAGTTTGGCATTAACATCCATCAAAGATAGCTCAGCAGAAAATAAATAACAACAATGATATCCGTGCCTTGACAATTTATGGCATGTCTCACGAATTATCAAGTTTAAAATGAACAGATAATTGAGCTACCAGCTCCCTGTTTGACATATAATTCTGATTAAACCTATGCCACAATCACTTTTTGTATCTTGTTCAAGGATCATCTTCCAAGGGGGCTTGGTGGAAAAGATAATAACTTATATCAACTTCAATAGATTGGAACAAATCAGTATCCTTCTTTGGGATAAAGGCTTAACCAATTAGCAAATGATCCAAGAAGCAAGATCTAATTAAGGGCATTAACACCTATCCTACCTAATTTCATTAATTAAAGTGCGAGTTTTTGACAGACTCAAACTTATAGTGGAGACACATACGAATGTGATGCCAAGCTTTCAAAGCATGTAATTGGGTACACTTGTGAATTGTGTAATTGTGTGTGTGTGTTGGCGGGTGGACCTTTCTAGCCTACTTGTTATTATCTACACAGTTTAAATGTTGCAGTGGTTCTTTGAAATGGGAGGAGCTCTCATACTAAAGGAGAAAGCTCAAGATGAACATGCTAGTCCCAGACTTGTTACTCGGAGAGGTCTCCTTTTTGTACTCTGAGTGGGTTGTGAATTTACTAGTAATGAAACGTAGGGAACTTTTACCTCCATCATTTTATCTCAAAAATAATAAGAAGAACAATAGTAGCATTGTGGCTACTTTTAACTCTTTGGCTTAATGTGTCAGAGAGATGAATGCAACTCCCTATAGCAAATTTTATCATCTTACCACTGTCTAGCCTACTCGTAGTCTAACGGAAGAGTCATTTTCACTCTGTCTTAATGTGTCATAGAGATGAATGCAACTCCGTATAGCAAATTTTATCATCTTACCTCTGTCTAGCCTATTCATAGTTTAAGGGAACAGTGATTTTCACTCTTTGGCTTAATATGTCATAGACAAGGTTGTGAAAAGCGCTAGGCGTTAGTCGGACGGGCACTCACCGCCTAGCGCCTAGTCCGTCTAGGCGGTCCTAGACAGCCGTCTAGATCTAGGCGGTTCAAAAACAAATAATAAAAAAATCCAAAAAATCTACTGGAAATTGCAGAACAAGTCCATAAAACCCCAAAACATGCATAGAAGAACGTCGGGGGTCACCCTAGGCGGAAAAAAACAAGTCGGTTATTGAGCATACTTCACACTTCATAGATTCTTAAATTAATTATAGTAGATCCTTGCATCTTCCTATTTTGTCTAACCCCTTTTCTAGCCGAGATTAGTTTGGAAGGTTGCTCCCTGATTGAATATGCTGGTCTAAAAAGGTAGGTATCACTTTGTGTCCACTGTCGTTCTAGGTAATACGAGAAGCCCTCATTGCCACCTCATGAAGAGTTGATGCCAAGTTGATAGCTAGTGGGAATTTCGACCTATGTAAGTACCAGAGCTTTATCGACTGAGTCATCTCCATAATCAACACAAAAGTTATGGGAAAAGATTGGATGCTGATGACGATGATGACGAGAACAATGGGACGACTAAAGCTTGCAGATCCTTGAAATGGATAATAATATTCTTTAGCATATAATGGGCCAGTGTGCTAAAAAATTAGTCAACCATACTAGCTTACTTAAAGCCATCTTTAGAGACTCTTGTGCAATTATTGCATTAGCTAGCTGTTGAAAATTGCATTTTGTCAATGTGAGGAATGAACAAACTATTAAAATAATAATTTTAACATCTTACTACAAAAACTTATTTCCTATTGAAGGTATAAGTTCGTTAACATTTATATTTGTTAACAGTCCACACTCAACAAGCACACATGGTACAACGTATTATGAATTATATATCTTCCAACGGTATCCAACCGATGGCAAGTCATCCCTTTTCGCTATTTGGCTAAATGTGTCATAGAGATTAATGCAATTCCCTATAGAAAATTGTATCATGTTACATCTTCGCCTAGACTCTTTATAGTCTAGGGGAACTTGTACGGGCTCCTTGGTTGCATGAGCTTAAACTGCATCCAAAAGATAGGCTTACCTACCTCACATATGACCACCTAGGTTCTATGCCATGAGCCTCTAAGGCTCATAACTATCTTGGTTCAGAATTTGGCACCAACACAGATGGTTGATGTCAACAGCCGCCAACTGGTCATAAAAAATTGTCAAATCTTTTATGGAGTTATCATATACTCCATAACCAGCCCATTTTGACACGAGAAGGCTTCTTCTCTTGGAAAACAGTATCCAACCAATAACTGCATGCAACTGAATATCAGACAGTATGAATTGGTGATAAAATGTATGTGAGGTGATAAAAAATATGTGAATAGAATTTATAAAAAAGTTTCAAAAACAAGTTTCAAGGCCATCACAACAGTATATTACGTATCTGAGATGTAATAGAAAACATAAAATTCCCACGAACTTCTTATGTTCTGATCATTTAAAAGTAGTAGAACTGTAAAGAGAAGCTTTTATGATGTATCCGACGTATTGCTATGATTCTGGTTTGAATACTACAGTTGTGAGTTAAGAATGGCAGGTTCTCGACTTGCTCTCCTTTCATCTCCTCCATATCCATTCATCATTTTTTTTTTACTTTAAAAGTAGCACCAGCACGTTACAAGGACTCCCTTTGTTTCTCCCCCATATTTATCGGAATGGTGCAAATCCACCCAAAGTGTGGAAGGAGAATTCCAGATTAGTGGGCCATCGAGGATCAATCAAGTCTCTATGGGGTACATGGAAGCATCAAAGAGTTAAAACTAGAGATCGGAAGCTTTGGGATATTGTGTTGAAGCCATCAGTTAGGGAGTATGGTTGGAAAGAAATAATAGGATAGTATGGTTGGAAAGAAATAATAGGATATTCAATAACAAATATAAAACTGTCCAAAAGCTTGGTTCTCTCATTTTCTCTAACATTCGCTCTTAGATATGGGATGCTCCAGGGAATGGAAAGAAAATACAGAGGTGTCCTACACAGGAGACAGTTCATCTGAAAGCAGCAGAAGATGGAGGAAATCCAGGATCAGATAGCACCTTTGCAGATGTGGCATCTATTGTTGCCGATGAGAAGACATTTTGGATTGTGTGTGGTGTAGGATTTTTGTGTTCATTTTGTTTCACTTTATGTTGTAATTAGCATTTAACAGGCTTTGGGTTGCTTTCTTAAAAATCTTTCAATTGAAACATGGGGGAAGATGTCTTCCACCGATTCTCTAGGAAAAAAAAATTGATTTGTAATCATATCAAAAAAATGAACAAGACTACAGTATTTCCCTCTCTTTCTGTCTTCCAGCTTGCCCAAATATGGACCCCAGCAATAGTTTTAACTAAATCTTCGTAAAAGTCCTTGTAAGCTTGCGCATTACAAACTATGAGATATAAAAGCCAACCATCATGTCAGGACATCACTATCTCTTTTGTCTTACAATCTACATCTCACATAGATGAAGATTGCAGATGACATCACTCTCTCGTTTGTCCTACAGTTTCCGTATATCTATATCCTAGATACAGATTAATCTTGGCCATGCAGGTGAAGCATGATCCCCAACTCTACTTCCACACCCTCTTATGGTAACAACACGATGAGTGATGCTAGGAAGAAACATCCAATTCTTCCTTTCAGAATGGCTGAACAGGCAATAAAGTAACAAAGGTGGGATCCACATGTCAAAGTGGATGTGATCGCCATTCTCGTTTGCTCTGTTGCAATCCGATAGACTTAAGTGTTTATCTGACTAAAACTACTTGAAACTTGGTCTAGACTGATTTCAGAACCTTCACGTATGGGTTATGACTGTTTCAATCCCCAGCCCCCCTCCGGCAGATTGTCCATGCTTTATTTAACATGATCTGACCCTATCTTATCCCTCAATAAACCCAACCCTTTATAGGATTCAGATGAAAGTAGACTTCCGACCTGACATGGGTACAACTTGCTTAACAATTTCCAGGTTTACCCGAAAAGCAACCCATTATGCAGGTCCCATTGGGTTATAGGGGATATCTTTTTCCAAACACACCTTTAGGTCTTGTCCATCAATAAATCCGATTCACCATACCTAAAAGTCAAAAAAAAAATAAAAAACTTTTTTCCACGTATCTTTATGAATTGCTTGTTATATCAACAGATTCCAAACTACTTATGATCACTGTATTGAACATGAACCTCAAGCTTGTGAGTTGTGAGCATTACCCCAGATATAACTTGATTTACTACAGAAAGAAAAAACTAGCATATATAAAGACATAATAACTGCTAAGAGAACTGGCAGACCAATAAGACACAGCTGTCAAGACATAATAAATAGCATTACCACTTTGAATAGAGTCCAGGAATAATTAATAAATAGCCTTGAATAAATCATAAATTGGATCATTTCTTAAATATTTAACTAAGAAAAGCTCTCTCATTAATCATGAAAGCTGAAAGGAACCCAAACTCAATAAAGGATAAAAGAAAAGTATTGGTACATTATTTACCAAGAAACAGAAAGCAATAAGAAATGGAAAGTATAGGAAAGTAATTAAAAAACATTAAGAAACCATTAATTGCCCCCAAAATGCAGTAAAAGAATTTTGTCATTCTCTAGACCCTTACTAACTTCTACAAAAACATTAACCAAACCAGCTCCAACTTTCCAAGGCTCTAGGCCAATATATTACCCCAAAACCTAGCAGATGACCTTCTTCATAATTGTCACAGGTATGCAACCATTGTCAGAATATGGCATTGAATAGATAATAAGACAGGAATTATAACAAAAAATTGGAAATACATCCCATAAGAAATTTTGAAGATGACACAAAAAGCGTACAGCATAAATTTAGGAAATAAATAGCTCACCACTGTAGCTACTAATGCCAATAGGTTGCGCATGCCACTACGTCCCATCTGTGAAAGCAAAATTGCAGCTAAAACATGCAGAGACCTTAAACCACCTTTTTTCCGCCTTGTGCTTTTCACAGGGTTATTTTGTACACCATTTTGACTATTACTAACTGGTGCTGGAACAGAGGGATCAGGTCTTATAGATTTGTTTTGCTGTCGTGACCGAATGTATGCAACAGCCCCACCAGCCACAAGAATTCCAGCAGCTGCAGCAAGTGTTTTCCTGTTTGGAAAATACCGTTATAGAAACCAAAGGATGCAACATGGGCAAGTTTGAGTACGAGTAAAAGGAACAAACAAATTACTGTTTAGGCAACACTTGCTAAAATTGACAAGAACCTGTTAAATCTCTATTTAGTATTACATGAAGACCAATAGTCGAAAGGGAAAGAGAAACAATACAGTTTCTGAGAAAAGCCTCAAATAAAACACAGTAAGAGGTTTTGATTCTTTTGAATCTATTTGGAGTAGCTTTCTCCCTGGAAAGCCGGAATCTGTTCCTTTTCGTAAAAATAAGGTTTTCAGGTACTTAGTCTCAACTTGTCAAATAAAAATCAAATTACAGAATTTGTTCTCCACTAATTTATCACACAGCTTGAACAGCATGTATATTATGAAAACTTCCGGGGGGTGCTGCCTTCTTTCTCTCCGCCCTCCCCCGATATGCCTAATACCAAAAATATCAACAACAACAAAAAGTATCTGCTTGCTTGCAACTTATCAGACAGCAAAAGTTGGCTTCCAAGCACATTTCAAATAAATAAATTCACCAAAAATTAATTTTTATGTGAACAACTGCCAGTGTTTAGAACATCCAAAGAGGACTTTTATGGAGCATATACAGCCTATTTCCTATCTTCTCCGACCCCCTTTTCTACTCTAACATATTAACCATACATAATCAATTATAAGCATCTTTTACACTATTATCAAGTTATTACGGAAATTGTAAGAATGATTAAAACAGTGCAACTGTCAATAAGGCTAATAATATCAAGCAGTTATCAGACTCGGCAAAGATATAATATCATGCGACTACAAGAGCAAAACCAGTAAATACTAAGTAATCATCTACTAGTTAGAATAAATAACAAGCTACCTATGATAACAAGCAGAATGTAGAGTAACTAGTAGTAGCCTACGTTTGGTGCAACAAAGTATGGGTAGGGAAGAAAAAAGAGTGAATCGAAAGAGAAACGAGCATAGGACATAATAAAGAAGAAGAGACGAAATAAGCAAGATCGCATAGAACATAGATGGTCGGTCAGTAGTCAACAACAACTGCTAGGTAAAAGAATCTCATCTGCTTGCTAGCGGGGCTTCCAAATGGGGTGAAACCGTGAAATAAAGAAAGGATTTCCAGTAAGATGTTTGTTTGCGATTTGGGTTAATTACAAGACCTAAATCTCCCAATTCAATATGGAACCTTATTATTAATAACTCATGCACCAATAACTAGCGAGCAATTAATAACCAAAGGAAAAGAAGATGAAATTAATATAGCCAATTTTCCAAAAAGTGGAATAGTCAATGTGTCCTAGGGGATAGGAATACAGTTTTTGCACACAGGCAGCTGCTTTTAGTACACATGCTGTGTTTTACTATAGCTCACTTCAGCCGTCCATCATACCTGAACCAAAAATCTCCTGATTTATAATTTTTCATCTTTTTCCAATTATTATATCGACACTAACTACCGTGAGCCTCTCTTCCACGGAACCACCAAGCCAAGTCACCAAAAAAGTCTGTCGTTGGAACTCTAGGTCCTCCCAACATTATACAACAAAAAGGTAATTAATCATTATGAAGGAGCAGAATGGATGCATCAAATAAGTACCGATCCGAAGAAGCACATGGAGATAAAGCCTACTCCTATGTAACATAACAGCACGGAGAGGTGTTGTTAAGCCCTAACAAATGGGCTAGCGAAACTAACTCCATTATATAGCAACTGTAGGATACAATAGATTGAAGTGAAGGCAAGCGAGGTGAGGTGAGGTGAGGCTTTAGAACATGCTTATGATGGGGTCGCATAAAACTGGTACGACTTACATGGACAGCCACGAAGGGGGAAAGGGCATGTTAACCAAAAAGACGCTCTTTCTTACAAGTAAACATGATGTATTTATTAACTATTATTTTATGCTTAATTATCCTTTTAAAGAAATTAGGAGGATAGTCTCCATGTACCCTGTTGAATTTGGTGCGATAACAAAAGCCTCTATCCTAAATTTTTTGAGTAGGCGAAATGAATCCTATCTTCCACTCCGCTTGGGCAACCTCCTCTCTAACACTAGTAAATGACATATATATTCTGTAACAGCCTCAATCCATGTGCTTTGGCCTACCCCTAATTCTAGGGGATCCTTTGACAAATATCCTATCAAATTACCTAATTGGTTAATATACTTGTCTTTGTTGCATATGTCCATACTGTCTCAGACAATTTTCTCTCGTCTTATCCTCATTTGATGCCACCTTCAACTTCCCACAGATGCATTCCTCATGAATGTGTTGCTTGCTACAGACCAAATGAGGATTGGTCATATATGTAATTTTTGTTTCTTGTCACGGCCATTTTTCCAGTGAACTTGTCATGAATATTGATTACAATAGAGTTGTATGTGTGTGAATGCTCAAGAGAATAGTACTTATGTGCATGTATTTGTAGTACTCTCAACAAAGTTTGAGAGCGTCTTGAATAACATTATGATTCCTCTTTGAAGGTCACAATAAGGTTGGTGTAAGGGGTTGCTCATGAAGATCATGGTGGTGGCGTAGGATTGTATGCAGAAAGATAGCAAAGTTGACAGCCAGATAGCAGGAGACTAGAATGTCATATAGTCCACGTGTCCCTTTTTGTGTCAAGTAAAACTGGCGAACAAGTTTCATTCATTAATTGGAGCTTGATCTATGGAAGGATCCAACTGAAGAGGCAAGATCCGATTGGAGGAGGCATAAATATGGCTCACTAATTTCTACTTTCCATCTTTAGTCATTTCCATTTTAGTTATTTTATGGTTTAGTAATTTTCTATCATTTTCCATTTTGGTTATTTTCTATTTAAGGGTATTGTTTCCAAATTGTCCTATATTTGTAAGCTTTCAAAAGGCATCTCATGTATGGAGTTTGAAAGCATCTTGAATAATATTATCATTCCTCTCTGACATGTTCTTTGGTGGATTCCAATTCTCTTTCTGGATTCGAGACTCATGAATTCGGGAACCAAGGGCATTCACTCCCGCAACCCCAGTTATCAACTTCGCTCAACCAGCTACTTTTCGGCATAGCAATCCTACCTCATTACCATCATGTCCATCGACAACCCTTTACCAACCGCATTGTGTCCTTGTGGTACATTACTATGTTAGCATGAGTTCTCAGCTAAGTGGCAAGAGTTTATATGCAAATCACTTGCAAAAGATGAGCAGCTACATGTAAAGCAGTACAAGGCAAGATGGTAATTGTAAGTATAGAAGAATAAAGACGTTTTGGTCTATTTTAGGATTACTAGGTTAGTTAACTCTATTAGATTCAACCAAATCTTTTGGACATTGCTGTTACAAAAGACATGGCCTGAGCTGAATGGAAGAAGAGGATTCAAACAGCTGACCCCAAAATTTAGGGATAAAGCTTTGTTGTTGTAGATTTAACCAAATAGTCAGGAGTAACTTCAAAAAATGTTCCTACAGAAAATGTAAAGTTCCAGGATCCTTTTTGCAGAATGTTTTGCCCCTCCACGGCAGACCATGGTTCGGTAGAAAGTAAGTGAAAGAAAAAAGAAAATTGTAAGTGGCATAGTGTAGAAATGGGAGCCATCCTAAATGATCCAATTCCTATTCCTTTTATTTCCTTCAGTTTCACTGCAAACAAACATGCCCTATAAGAAAGATTAATCAATGAACATCTACATGTGTAACATAAAAGTAGAAAACAACTTCACATACCTCCTAGATGCCAAAAGATTACGTCCATGTTCGGTTAAGGGCAGTAACTGTAGAGAAGGCATATCTTAGCAACGACTTCTCCAAACAAATATCGATCAACAGTGAAATTTTCTTCAAGAAGATGAAGTCATAAAGTCAGAAAAGAACAAGGGACGTCCTGTGCAGCCGCTGTCTGACCCTATAATAGCACACAAAAAGGGCAATGAATTATCAAGAAGTCCATTGACATAAAAGTGATGTATTAATAAAGAAAACACTAGACAGATATAGGGTGCAAGTTAAGAAAGGATGGACACAGTAGCATATAACACAAAATAACTTTTGCACCTACAACAGATAAACCACAGGTATGTAAGCTAAACATAAAATAAGTTAGATAGTATTAAGATAAACTCAATCAGATACATCATACATCATGGTATTGAGAAAGTTTTTACTGATTTCGTTGACAGGGTTCTTGCGTGAGTATCAGGATTTCAATTTCTGCTGCAAACTTATACAAGCACGTCTCAAACGAACTGTAAGATGCATAGACATCTCTATTTGCAACAAAAGTATACACATACATAAGCAAGTAGTTTTGTGCATAATAGAAGTTTGCACAAGAAGATAAAGAATGTGCCAACAGTTTCTGCGTCAAAAAGTTATAACAGTTACGGCGTCAAGAAAGCTAAACAGTTTGTGGTTCAAAGAAAGGAAGCAGATATGGAACTATTTCAGGAGCTCTTGTCCCTTAACAAAGTGGAGTTCAAAATATGACAATAGAATTTCTTCGATATGGATGTCAATAACCATACTGAAAAAAAATGAAGACCCTCGGCCAAAAGTAACAAAAGTTTCATCAGCATTCTCTTGTTGGAAACACACATAAATGCATGTGACTTGCACTATGAGACCATAATTACATGATACTCAAATTCTTAAAACATCTCTTCAGAAGCAGGTCATCTTATATATTCTCTCAACACAAAGCAAAATATTGACATTCAGTGTCATATTATCACTTGATCCTTAGGAAGCAGTTGTGATAAGTATTCTACTTATGGAGGCTAACTAAATTTATTAGGTACAACTGTGCTTATGTTTATTTCATATGTACTACTGTGCTTGTAGCAACTAAGGTTGCAAATATGTGTATGCAAACTGCATCTGTTTATTCCCCTGTAGTTTCAATTAAGTTGTAACAAGATATCAAAGCTCAGTTGAAACCATTTTGCCCATGCTATCCCATCCGTGCTAGCTAGAGTTCTCAGAACATACATTCAGACACCTTCCAGAAGTAGTAAAAACCAAATCAACTGCTATTGTAGTAGCTGCCCATTTCTGTAACCACCGTGGTTGAAATTGCAAGGGGTTGGTCCCCGGTAGCAGCAAGCATGGGCACCAACTGCATGCAAACAAGCACTTCCTAAGTTACTTTACAATGTACCACTTCCTTGCAGATTATACCACTTTCATGCAGCTTTTGACTTTAGCAGCAATGTCCATATTTATTTATTTATTTTAAAGTGAAATTAACAAAGACGAGCCAAGAATCTAGAACTGTTTCCTTTACTATGATTGTAGATTCATCATGATAGCATAACTGAGAACATCCTTAAACTAGGATCATTGATGTGAGGATGCTCCTGGAGTACAATATGAAAATACCCAGAAGTCCTAGACAAGTTTAAAAAAGAAATATAAAACCATTCATACTTCAAGGATCAATTTGGCAATGAAGAAAAGCCTGTAGAAAATTGAGTATAACAAAGATGAGAACATTGAATCAAATAAGCAGCAAAGGCATTGATGTGAGGATGCTCCTGGAGTACCATATGAAAATACCCATAAGTTCTAGAGAAGTTTAAAAATGGAATATAAAACCATCCATACTTCAAGGATCAATTTGGCAATGAAGAAAAAGCATGTAGAAAATTGAGCAATGTTTAAGGACAGCGAAGTTGTAAAGTGATGACAGAAAAGGAAAACCACTTGTCAAAGTTAGAGGTGGTGCAGTTGAGGTACATAAGAGCATTGCAACAAACAGAATGGGGGATCAGTTTTTAGTAGCATGTAGTTAGATATCTGCTAGGATAGAGGCAAGCAAAATGGTCTGGGCTTAGCAATGATGTATAAAAAAAGGAGGCAACCAACATGACCTGTACTGAAGTGATTTAGTAAAGGGACATGAAAGTTGCTAACGTAATAGAGAAAATCAACTTATAGAAAATCTAGAGATGAGTGAATAAAAAATAGTCCTATGGCTGTAACCAACTTAATGTTTGGGATAAAGGGATCAATTCATAGTTTAAAGTATCAGCCGATACCGATCCGATACGGTCGATACCGATACGGTTTGACATGTCCCGATCCGATACCAACCGATACCCGATAATGATCAATATCGACATTGGGGGTTTCTTTTCTGATCAATTTGGCAAAGAAAATTGAAGGAAAAAAGACAAATCAACAAGGGTTTGAAGCACAATAAGGTTGTAAAAGCATATAAAGAAGAAAATTGATCTATTGCATGTAAATCAATCGGTAAGGGTGACTACTATTTCATTTAATTTCAAAACTACTAAGAAATAACTGGAAATAATTAAAATTATGTCTAAATGTATAAAATATATTTTTTAAATGTTAATAATTTATTAATAATTATTTGTTTTCCGATACCAAAAAATCCGATACTCCGAATCGAAACCGCCGATACTACCGATATCACCGATACCGATACTCATAGGAATGGTCTGATACCGATTCCAATATCGATACTGCGAACCTTGGGCATCATATCCAGTGTTTTAAAGGACGCAACGCGTAGTTGAGGCGCTAGGGTCCTCTAGAGCCTAGGTGTGACGCGCATAGCAAGGCATGGGCTTCAACGAAGCAAGGTGCGCATTTTTAGATTTCTTAATAGCAGATTTTCAAATAAACAAAATCATATTATGTCTAATCAATTCATAACACCACTAAAATAGTAAAAAGTGTAGTATATAAAATCATAAAAAACTACTTTTGTAAAAAGTGTATGCTAAGTTCAAACAACTTCTGAAAGCAATTACCCATGCTTCCAAAAGCAAGCATTTTTTTTTAAAAAAAAGCATAATAGCTTTTACCAAACATACTTAAGTGATGTTTTTTTAAAAAAATAAGGTTTCGTTTGATACATCTTATCAGAGCTGTTTTTGCTTTGTTTATCCAAACTAGAACGGAAGTGTTTGATAAAAGGTTCGCAGTATCGGTATCGGAATTGGTATCGGACAATTCCTATGAGTATCGGTATCGGCGATATTGGTAGTATCGACGGTTTCGGACCTGATTATTGGATTTTTTGGGATCGGAAAACAAATAATTATTAATAAATTATTAACATTTAAAAAATATATTGTATACATTTAGGCATAATTTTAAGTATTTCTAGTGTTATTTCTTAGTAGTTTTGAAATTAAATGAAATAGTAGTTACCCTTACCGATTGGTTTACATGCAATAGATCAATTTTCTTCTTTTATATGCTTTTACAACCTTATTATGCTTCAAACCCTTGTTGATTTGTCTTTTTTCCTTAAATTTTCTTTGCCAAATTGATCGGAAAAGAGACCCCCGATGTTGGTATCGGTCAGTATCGAGTATCGGTCGGTATTTGATCGGGGCATGCCAAACCATATCGATATCGGCTGTATCGGATCGGTATCGGCCGATACTTTAAACTATATAAAAAGTTGTTTATGCTTAATTGTTTTTGAGAATATATTGATTTCCATAGGCTGGAGGAGGTTGCTTCCAAAAATCAACTTCGATATGCACGTACTTTAAACAAAATGACCCTCAGATTTTTTTTCTTAAATTCCATATTATATCTTAACATTTTATTAATGTGTGTCTAGTTTGGTTGTTTCAATAATGCAAGCACTGTTTTCAAAATTTCAACGCTGAAAAGCATTCCTTTTAGCAAGCACCTTATTGTTTTTTACAACAGCTTTCCAATAGTTATGGTAATCAATATCATATGAGAGCAACTTATGAAAACCATTTTCACAACTTTTCACAAGTTGTGCAATAACCAACCCACCCAAGGCAGAATCAGGTTTGAGAAGCTGCACCGGACCACCATAAATTATGACCATGAAAAACCCAACCCAACTCAAATTTGACAGTACCAACTCCCCACAACCAAATAGAAGCAAAAAAATACTTCTTTGAATATTTTTCCTTCCCCCAATTCAAATTCAAATCACTTGCACCATAAATACCTATCTTGAAATCAAGTAGCAAGTCATTGACTGGCCATTTTGTAGTAGATCTCTCCCTCCATCTCTTTATCCTAGTTCAAATTGTGCATTAAGCTCAAAGCAAATAAATATCTCAAGGTAATTCAAAACTGACGTTTAATTACCATTACTAGACAGAGAGCACTAGGCTCACAAACTTTCACAGCCCAATAAAAGTTTACGATGCTAATAGTATATACAATTTCAGTTCAATTCAGATCTATTTAGCTTATCTTTCATTACACGAATGGATACTCTAAATATCACTTCTATCATAACCTCACTTCTATCATAACCAGAGATCCAAGATGTATTTTTCCTGGCTAATCTGAAATTGTCTATTGCTTCCTCTTTCATTGGCTATTGTTGTACTACTTACTACTAGTCGTAATTGCTAGACATAAGTCTTTTACACCTGTTATGAGAATTATTTTCAGCATACAGTGATGCTTGACTCGTAAATGCTATCATTGTCGATAAACCCTACCATGATATATGTCCATTTGGAATGGAATAGTTACAGAATTTTGCATGATAGCAAATATGATAATAGGATTAAAAAAAATGAAAACGGTCCGAACATTGTAAAATTGTGTAAGTTCTTGCTTAAATCCGTGGTTTGTTCGCCCGTTTATTGGAAAGTATCATTCCAGATTAACGACAAAGTTACGTAAAGCTCCGCAGTCGGCAGCACTAATGCCAGAGTACTGAGAGACGTACTATTTAGCTGAAAAGTTGATTGTGCGCTATTTTTGCTAAATAATCAAATAATCGATCTCGCGGTACTGAGTTTTGTAAAGTAATACTCAGCTCTAGAGTTCAGTTTCTGCTATATAGCAACAAAAGGTTCCGACTTTCCGATACTTCTGGCTTCCTACGCCAATACTAGAATCAAAAGTCAAATCTTTGAATGATTTTACTTCCACAATTCAGATTCAAACCAAGTAGTAGGTCAAACTGACCATTTTTTACTAGATTAACTCTCTTTTTCTCTCTCTACCTCTCGATTCTAATTCCAATCAAAACCTAAATCACCAATTTACTTCCCGACTGCTACTGAAAAGAATCATATTGCCCATAATAATAATGATGATGATGATAATAATAACAATAACAATAATAATAATAATAATCGAAAGCGAATGGGGAGAGAGTTCACTCACATGAGATGGGGTTGAGATCGGAGGAGCAGAGAGTCGAGAATCGGGGGAGATCAGCGAGGGGAAATTTCAACAATTTTTCTTTCTTTTTCTAGGGTTTTCTTCCGGGATTTACGAAGAAAGAAATAAATAGAGAAAAACAAAAAGAATAAATGAAAGAGAAAATTTCGAAGAAAGAGAGGAAGAAATATCGGACTTCTTCCTTTGGGTGGGTGCTGGTCAAATGGGTGGGGGTTCTGTTTTATATATTACGTGTTTATCCGGCACGCCTACGTCATTTTCATGACACAAAACGGTTTCCGTTTCCGTTTTGTGTTTTCTTGCACATATCGGATATATCTCTATTACATATCGGATATATCTCTATTAATATAATCTATACTATTATACTTATATACTTTATACTTATATTATATAATCCAAATACCAGGAATATTTAGATTATATAATTTACATATATTCTTACATATGAAAAAAATATTTAGATTAGGATAAAAGTGTCTTTTAGAATGCACTATTTTTAAAATTTCAAATAATCCCTATCTTTTAGGTACGATCTCTTTTTTTCTCTATTTTAATCAATTTGAACGAACCAATTTTTTTTAACCACCGGTTTTTAGGGCGAAACGAAAATAAAATTTAAAAAAACTATTTCTCCATCTCCTCCTCAACCTCCATTCCGATCTCTTCTTTTTCTGAGCGCGAATCACTTCTATCACTAAACTCGAAATTCATCAGGTGAGAAAAAGAATTTATTTATTCTCAGATATTTTTAACATGCATAGGTGACTCTTCCGTGTCATGTATATTTTGTTTCTACTTTCTAGGTCCCCTTCCGGGTTCATGCACCTTGGATGAACAAAATTAATGTTCAGCACAACTACAACCAAAGGTGGTTATCTTTGTTTCTCACCATTCTTGCATTATTTTTCAATATGTGTAGCCATTTCCCATTAAGGGCCTGTTTGGTAACTTGGAAGTGGGCCATGGATTCTACTATTCATTGGAAGTGGACCATGAATTTTAAGTTTCGGTGTTTGGTTCGCGGGAATGTGGGAATGGGATTTGGTAAGTGCAGTTACGTGAATCCATGGGACCCACCTCCAAATCCGGAAAACAACTTCCTCTTTTTTTTTGTGGATGTGGGTTGGAAAGTGAAGAAAATGTAGAAGTAAGTAATTAATTAATATATATAGTACTTAGTTAATCACAAATATTTACTAACTAATTAAATAATTATAATTATAATTATAATTATAATTATAATTATAATTATAATTATAATTATAATTATAATTATTATTATTATATACCGATTTCTCTTTATATAATATCGAATTATAATAATAATAAATTATTTAATGAAAATAATAATAATAATAATAATAATAATTTAAAACTAATTATTGCTAAATTAATTATTGCTAAATAATAATAATTTAAAACTAATTATTACTAATTATTGCTAAATTTAAAACTAATTATTTAATGAAAATAATAATAATAATAATAATAATAATAATAATAATAATTTAAAACTAATTATTGATAAATAATTTGAGCTTAATATTGCTAAATTATTTAATTTTGTAATCTAGCAAAAACTAATTATTTAATTTTTATTAATTTAAATTAATTTAAAGCTAATTATTTCACTCTGTTAACTCTGTTAATTTACTAAACTAATTATTTTATTTATTAAAGCTAATTATTTCACTTTCCACTTTCTACTTTCCTATCTCAACCAAACACATTCCTCTGATTTTTCACTTTTCACTTCTCACTTCCTATCTCAACCAAACACATTTTTTCTCTTTGAAAGTCCAAATCCATACATGGATTCCTATCCCACTTTCCTCTTTGAAAGTCCAAATCCATATTTTCCAACACTTACGGTTTACCAAACAGCCCCTAAGTACATCTTGAGTTCCATTTCCTCAATTATATATTTATGTTATCATCAAATGAGAACAAAGTTCTATATATGCATATATTTTTAGATGCATATGTTTCATAATTATTCATATCTTATAATATTAGTTTGTTGCAGACTTTGTATGGTAGAATACTCTAAGCTGGGAAAAAAATCATCAAACGGTTCTTTTGACAGTTTGAAGATATGCTGTCATTGGAACCAAGTCATATGTTATTTGCACTTTAGACAAACTAATGCATAAAATTGTGAAGCAAGTGTTTTTTTGTTTTCTAAATTTCTGCTTCAAAAGTTAGTTTGTTGAAATATGAGAAATCAAGATGACATGTAGTAATTTTGATACAGCTTATCATGAAATGCTCGGACCCTCCTTCATGAATACTACTTTATTGATTCCTAAAAAAAGACTACTACTTTATTGGTTTATTTAAGTAAAATATTCAACATAAGTGATGTAAAGAATTTACCACCAAAATCTATACTATTATACAATCCAAATACCAGGGGTATTTAGATTATATAATTTACATATATTCTTACATATGAAAAAAAAATTTATAATAGGATAAAAGTGTCTTTTAGAATGCACTATTTTTGAATTTTCAAATAATTCCGATCTTTTAGGCACGATATCTTTCTTCTCTATTTTAATCAATTTGAACAAACCATTTTTTTAACCACCGGTTTTTAGGGCGAAACGAAAAGAAAATTTTAAAAAACTATTTCTCCGTCTCCTCCTCAACCTCCATTCCGATCTCTTCTTTTTCTGAATGCGAAGCACTTCTATCACTATCTCCTCCTCAATATGTGTAGCCATTTCCCATTAAGTCCATCTTGAGTTCCATTTCCTCAATTATATATTTATGCTATCATCAAATGAGAACAAAGTTCTATATATGCATATATTTTTAGATGCATATGTTTCATAATTATTCATATCTTATAATATTAGTTTGTTGGAGACTTTGTATGGTAGGATACTATAAGCTAGAAAAAAAATCATCAAACGGTTCTTTTGACAGTATAAAGTTTGAAGATATGCTATCATTGGAACCAAGTCCTATGTTATTTGCACTTTGGACAAACTAATGCATAAAATTGTGAAGCAAGTGTTTTTTTTTCTGCTTCAAAAGTTAGTTTGTTGAAATATGAGAAATCAAGAAAACATGTAGTAATTTTGATATAGCTTATCATGAAATGCTCAGACCCTCCTTCATTATTGGTTTATTTAGGTAAAATCTTCAACATAAGTGATGTAAAGAATTTACCACAAAAAAATTTCATTTTTTAGCCATTTAATAGAACTTCAACTATAGTACTATAAGTTACCAATTGTTTTCTTTTAAACATGATTTCTTTGCTTTTTTTTTAGGAATATTTTCTTCTTATTTGTAGTTTTTTTTAGTATAGTTCTTAAAGAAAAAGAAATATCAGTATAAGTTCGAAAATCTACATGAGTAGTTTGAGAAATGGTTATTCAATTTAAATTAGAATATATTTTAATTAAATTTTGTTCTTTTTTTCTTTTAAATTGTAGATAAGATTGAATTAATTGAACAAAATTAGAAATAAGCTTCTTCTTTTTTCCCCTTTCATCCATTCGTAACTAATTGTAGATAAGATTTTAAATTATACATTTGATTGGAATAAAAAACTACTTCTTAATTTTACTATAGGTGAGTGCTAAACTTAACTAAAATAGTGTGGCATAGTCTTTTTTTTTTTTAATATCAATATTTTGAAAGTAGGTTGAATAAGTTTGATTGAATGTTATTTTGCTACTTAAACTCAAAATGTTAACTAATTAAATTACAATCGAATGTATAATTTATAATTTTATTATATTTAAAATTAGTACTGTAAACTAAATAATCTACAATTTGAATTCAAATTTATCTACAATTTAAAAGAGAGCAAAATTTAAAATCTATTATAATTTAAATTGATGTAATCTAAAATTAGTTATGAATGGATGAAAGGGGAAAACAAGAAGAAGCTTATTTCTTTCTTTTTTTGAAATCAAAAGAAGCTTATTTCTAATTTTGTTCAATTAATTCAATCTTATCTACAATTTAAAAGAAAAAGAGAACAAAATTTAATTCAAATATATTCTAATTTAAATTGAATAACCATTTCTCAAACTACTCATGTAGATTTTCGAACTTCTCAAGTACTAATATTTATTTTTTTCTTTAAGAACTATACTAAAAAAAACTACAAATAAGAAGAAAATATTCCTAAGAAAAGAAATCATGTTTAAAAGAAAACAATTGGTAACTTATAGTATAATAGTTGAAGTTCTATTAAATGGCCAAAAAATGAATTTTTTGGTGGTAAATTCTTTACATCACTTATGTTGAAGATTTTACTTAAATAAACCAATAAATTAGTTGTCTTTTTTTTAGGAATCAATAAAGTAGTATTCATGAAAGGAGGGTCTGAGCATTTCATGATAAGCTATATCAAAAATACTACATGTCATCTTGATTTTTCATATTTCAACAAACTAACTTTTGAAGCAGATTTTTTTTTTTTTTTTAAAAAAGCACTTGCTTCACAATTTTATGCATTAGTTTGTCCGAAGTGCAAATAACATAGGACTTGGTTCCAATGATAGATCTTCAAACTTTATACTGTCAGAAGAACCGTCAAGTGCTCACATTTTATAAAGCAGATTAAAAAAAACACATTTTATAAAACAGATTAAAAAAAAATTAATATTGAAGATAAATTACTACTTGGTATATAGTTTAGGAGGGCTCCATTATTTTCGAAGATCTCCATTTTATTTTCAGAAGTTGATGAATTTTTTTTCCAGCTTAGAGTATCCTACCATACAAAGTCTGCAACAAACTAAGAGCATCCACAGTGGGACTCTTTTCAAGTGCTATATTTGGCCCTTAGCCAAATTTTGTATCACTTGAGGGCTACAATGGACTCTTGTCCACACTAGAAAGCCAAGAGACTCTCCAAATTTGAAGAGTCCACTAGTGGATCTATAGTTACTTGGGGCCCACCATATTTACTTTTCTCCTTCTTTTTTTTTAGTGTTGCCACTTGTCAATTATGAAGGAAAAATAAGAAAGGAAAAATATGGGATGTTGCCACTTGTCAATTTGGAGTGTTTATTTGGAGTATACCATTGTGTACCAACATGAAGAAAATACTTCAAAATTAATTTTTGGAGTATGGTTTGGAGTGTTGCCACTGTGGATGCTCTAATATCATAAGATATGAATAATTATGAAACATATGCATCTAAAAATATATGCATATATAGAACTTTGTTCTCATCTAATGATAACATAAATATATAATTGAGGAAATGGAACTCAAAACTCAAGATGGACTTAATGGGAAATGGCTACACATATTGAAAAATAATGCAAGAATGGTGAAAAACAAAGATAACTACCTTTGGTTGTAGTTGTGATGAACATTAATTTTGTTCATCCAAGGTGCATTAACCCGGAAGGGGACCTACGAAGTAGAAACAAAATATACATGACACGGAAGAGTCACCTATGCATGTTAAAAATATCTGAGAATAAATTAAAAAAAAATTCACCTGATAAAGTTCGAGTTTAGTGATAGAAGTGATTCGCGCTCAGAAAAAGAAGAGATCGGGATGGGGGTTGAGGAGGAGATGGAGAAATAGTTTTTTTAAATTTTTTTTTCGTTTCGCCCTAAAAACCGGTGGTTAAAAAAAATTGGTTCGTTCAAATTGATTAAAATAGAGAAGAAAGAGATCGTGCCTAAAAGATATGGATTATTTGAAAATTCAAAAATAGTGCATTCTAAAAGACACTTTTATCCTAATCTAAATATTTTTTTCATATGTAAGAATATATGTAAATTATATAATCCAAATACCCCTGGTATTTGGATTATATATATATATATATATATATATATATATATATATATATATATATATATATATATATATATATATAATCTTAATTTAAATCTAAATATTTAGATTAAATTTTTATAAGATTAGAAAGAGAGAAAAAAAAATACGTGCGTAGCTTTTACTAGTTTTACTTAGTATCTGCTTGGCAATTGTAGGGTAGCAGTTATGAGGTGCTTTTAGAGTATCGGTCATGAACGGTTATAAGTGATCCAGTTTCGACTGATTTTTAAGTAGCGGCTTTTAAACCAGTATAATCCATGCTTGGTAATTTACTAACGAGCAGTTTTGAAAGTTTTTTTTACACTAATAAAATTGAATTTGGAAGGGTTTTGTAGTTATATTTTTTTATTTAGGATATAAATAGAATAAAATAATAAAATTTCTCAAAATCCACCAATTTGGGGTGTTTATAAGACCATCTCCAATGATGATTTCTAAAATTGAGTTCTTATCCTACTTGGCATTGTACTTTAAGGATATTTATATCATAGTTGGAAGAGTTTCTACATAGAAATTGTAGACACACAAAAATGCTCTCCAATGGTTGGCCCAATAATAATGGTCATGAGAGATAGGAGAATTTATATGAGAGTTTCTACATGTAGAAATCCTCCTATAAAGTTTTTATCCTACATCATTGCAGGATAGAAATGGTAATAAAAATCACCATTGGGAGAAGTTTTTTCTAAAATGGATTTCTTTCAATTTTCTGTGGAAGATAGAAACCCCCATTGGAGAGGGTCTAACACCACCCAAAATTATATTACACCGATTTTGGGAGAATTTTGAGCCAACCAAAACCGGTGCCTAAAAAAAATTAACAAGCAAAGGTTTTCACAAACGGCCGGTTCAAAAACATCCCAAAGCCGATGAAAACACCGTTACCAAGCAGATCCTTAAGGTGGCTTGAAAATGATGGCTAAAACTTGAGCCGTCAAAGTCGTTTGTAAATCCTCAATCAACTAGTTAAAATAAGTTAAGAAAAAATAAAAATTCTAAAACTATTTTCCTCCCTTATCTTCCGGCATAACCCAAAATCTTCTATTTTTTTCACATATGTCCATAACAACTTATAATTAAAATATGAACAAATTTATAACAAATTATAATTAAATTATTTTAAAAATATAACAAATCTTAATATATATATATATATATATATATATATATATATATATATATATATATATATATATATATGTATTTATTTATTTATTTATTTATTTATTACGTGCGTAGTGGTCAGGCACAAGCTTCACGTGTGTAACAGATTCGTTTATACATAAAAATTTGTATTAATCTGAACTAACTTTAACCAGAAATTTAACAAAAACAATAGAACTATAATAGAAAGGATGTAACAAATACAAATAGAAGGATATAACAAATAAATAAAAAATCCTATCTAGCATCCTAATAGAAAAAACACGATGCTGATAAATTAATTTTGCATATACAACTCCAAAAAATACGAACTAAATACAAAGAAAGAAGAGGAAGAAGGGAGATATACCTTGAGCTTTGTTAGGGAGGAAGTATTTTTGCCGGAGATTTTGCAGAACAATTTGGGTTTGATAATAAAACAGAACAATACATCCAATAAATTTTGTGGATAGAATTCTGAATTTTATCCGTTAAAAAGTGAAAAGGATGTCATCAAATATTTGTTCATTAGTATAGGTTACATAAATAGAAAAAAATCAAATCTATTTGAAAATTTAGATAATACCATATTATTATCTATATTAGTAGTACTTTTTTTCCTACCTAATCCTTCCATTATATATATATATATATATATATATATATATATATATATATATATATATATATATATGATCTTTCTACAATACATCCTATGAAAAAATTTGTATCGATACATCCAAAATCTGAACCATTGGATGTTGATCCAATGGTTCGGATTGAGATCAAAAGTCAAAATCAGCATTAAATGATGTTCCATACTGTATTAAACCGAATCAGCATTAATGCTGATTTTGACTTTTGATTTCAATCCGAACCATTGGATCAACATCCAATGGTTCAGATTTGGGATGTATCGATACAACTTTTTCCATGGGATGTATTGTAGAATTTTTCTATATATATATATATATATATATATATATATATATATATGTATATATATATATATATATATTTTTTTTTATTGTAGAAATTTATATATATATATATATATATATATATATATATATATATATATATATATATATATATATATATATATATATATATACTTGTTCTGTGGAATTGAAGTCGTCAAACTAAAGAGAATGCTTCCCACCTTAATTAAAGTTATTTACCATAATTAGATTATATTAGGTAATTAAACAAATAGTTAGATTATTTTAATATAAACGGCTTACATCATATAGGTAGTTAAACAATTAGTTATATTACTTTAATAATTGATGGAGAATTTATAAACGGCTTAGGCGGTTCTCCCGTTGCTCAAACCTTCAACCAAACTTGGAAGGATATATCTTACTCTAACCACTTGAGGTAACATATCTCTCTCTCTCTCAATATATATATATATATATATATATATATATATATATATATATATATATATATATATATATATATATATATATATATATTGTCACGCCCCAGAACCAGAATACCGGAGAGCGGGGGCAAACATAGCCAGCTACGTATATGAAATGGAATCCATCTCGCTATACGGTCACGGCTGTCTAGATACATGAGGGTTTATCTACAAGCCAGCAGTCTCCTATGGTCATGAACAAGCCTAGTGTCTCAATCACAAGCAAGTAAGTAAATGTTACAAGATGTATGATCATTAAATATACAATAATAAGGCGTCCCAAATATTACATATTCAGCTGATCATGAAGCTAGTCGTTACAAAATGTGAGGACTAGCAAGAGTTTAGTCATACATGATCAACCCTAGGATCTGTCAATCATGTTACAGCCCGTAGGCAGACAGTAAGTAAATACAATCGAGCTAAACAGGTGCTCATCGGCTAAACGCCTCAAAAGAATATTTTTACAATAAAGTGGGAGATCAAAAATAAACCCACTCGTTGCCAGGGTTCCGTCTAGTGGCCACCATCTGGCTGGAAGGTCGGTAGATCCTCTGGAGCTGCTCCGAAATCTGGCCACACAAAACCAGCTGGGTCAGACCCCAGAAAGAGCAAGTGCCACAAAGGAAGCTTCACTTAGGAACTAAAACCAGCAATCAGCATAAGATATAAATAAAAGTAAGAACTGGAAAATAAAGAAAACACATCAGGGTGATATACGACGAGATAACCATGGAACTATTCAGATAACCAGGTTACAACCCGTAAACCAAACAAGGACCGGGGTTGTAACCCTTCGTCTGAACGGAGCTTGGTTTCTCACCATTTATCGATAAAATAAATACAAGCATTCTGGTCATTCAATAATCTGGAACAGGATCAGGACAAGACTAGACTGGTAAGACTCCATCCAATCATTTCACGGCCAAGCAAGACCTACGGCTTGATACTTTAACTAACTAGGGTTGTCACAAGCCTAATTACTAACAAGATGCAGTGAGATTATTCCACAGCCACAAGCCCTGCAGACCATCCAGGTTACCCAGGTCGAAAGTTAGGGTTGAATTCAGGTGGGTACATCGTCCAGGAAACGCATGTACCCTTAAGTAGCTTGAAGGGTGCAACACATGACAGTGTGCTGGAAATGTGCCCTACTCGACGGCAGGCTACAGATCCCAGGCGCGCCCAGGTAACGGGATTGCCTGTAGCTGGGAAATCTCTTCATGACTAATATATTAATCTAGTTATTAACCTTATTCCAATTCAATAGGTACTCCTGACCGTGGTACTCAGGAGTCCCTGTCCTAGACATGATGCAAGACAGGACTGGATTATTTGTACAAGCACAATCGCCCACGGTGTCCAGGATGTTCATTCTTGTCAGTCATGTCATGTCAGGTAGCTGTCGCAACAGCTTTCAAGATAAATCGTGTCAGGTTATCATGTCAAGCGTACTATTCATGAGTGCGCCACGGCGGGCCACTATCAGGTCATGTCAGGTTACTCATGTCAGGAGTGCACCACTACGGGTCACTATCGTATCAGGCTCAGTTATCAATTCCAAACATATTACATAAATTCATGATTTTCAAGTTCAGGACAAAAGGCGTAAGGATATAAAATGGACGTAAAATACCTAATAAAGGAGTTACAAAACACGGGCAAATAATGATAAATAATGGTACACAGGACCATAAAAGTTATGCGGCTCAGGCTTATACGGCTAGGAAGGAGGGGGCACATGCGGCTCAAATAAGAGAGCTCATGCGGCCAGGGTTACTGGATCCCATGCGGCCAGGACAAGGGGGCGGATGTGGTTCTCAGGAAAGGAAACCCATGCGGCTGGCGGGATGGGTTCATGCGGCTGCAGAGCAAGGATCCATGCGGCTCGAGAAGAAGCAACCCATGCGGCTCAAAATAAAAGAGGGGGGGGGGGGTCTTCATGCGGCTCGGACAGACCTAAGTCCATGCGGCCCAAAATAGCAAAACCCATGCGGCTGGGTCAATGCGATTGCTCATGCGGCTGGGAGGGGGACAGTTGCATGCGCGGCTGGGTCAAGTGAAGTCCCATGCGGCCAGAAAGAAGTGAGGGCGCATGAGGTTAAGTTAGAGCATTCATGCGGCTGGGAGCAGCGGGGTCCTCATGCGGCTGGCGGGGTGGGCGCATATGCGGCTCGGGAGCAAGGTCCTAGGCAGCCATGCTATCCATACGCCTATGCGGCTAGGAGACAATGGGGTGCATGCGGCTAAGTTACACTTGCCGCATGAACTAGTCATGCGGTCAAGTCAAGCCCATGCGCCAGGAAGAATACTTGTCGCATGAAATGTTCATGCGGTCAAGTCAGGATACAGTTCTTCTTCCCCAAACTTCTGAGAAGGAGAACTCCATGAGAGCCAAGTTCTCAAGCTCCACAACTCCATCATCCGGAGCCCAAATCCGAACTTCCTTAGGTCAAAATAGGGTAGAACGAGCTACTCTACAACATGGAACCTTCAAAACTCAGAAATAACAGGATTAAATAGATCAAAACCCCAAAAATCCAAAAATAAAACAAATATAGATCTACAAGGATCTAGCCATGGAAAGTGAAAATGCCAAGTTCTAAATTGCTTTAAAATGCAGTAAGGAAGAGAATGGAGTAATGAAATCAGAGTTCCTCCATGAAGCAAGTTGCACTTGCCTAGACCTCTCTCTTCTCTCTCTGGTAGGTGAAGATAGTAAATGAGGAAGAAGAAGATGATTGAATGAAGAGAGAGAAGGAAGAGGGCTTAATAAATACAAAGGGTGGTGGTAGGTAGGGGGTTTACATTGGTTCATATTGAACCAAAGAAAACCGAGCCAAGCCGAACCAAGCCAAGGAATAACCAAGCCAAGATGCAAGGAATCATGCAATACAGAATAAAAATACGTACACGTATTCCAGAAATACGTAATACGAACCACAGGTATTACAACTCTACCCACCTTAAAAGAATTCCGTCCTCGGAATTTAATCAAGAGGCTAGAGCGGCAATGACAAGCTACATTAATCACATGTAAGCTATAACTAGGCAGACAATCACTCATTCAAGCAAGGAATTGAAGGCATGAGGCATAAGAAAGACATTATACCTCACGAGTCAAACAAGTCGGGATATCGCGATCGGATATCATCCTCACGCTCCCACGTTGACTCCCCCAAAGAGTGATGACCCCAAGCAACTCGGACTAACTTGATAGTCTTGTTCTTGAGGATCTTTTCTCTCCGGTCCAATATAGACACGGGCCTCTCCTCATACGAAAGGTTGGTACCAACAACCAATTCCGAATGATCCAGGATGTGGCTCGGGTCTGGGATATACCGTCGTAATTGGGATACATGGAACACGTCATGCACCTCGCTTAGCGACGGCGGAAGAGCGAGACGATAGGATACATCTCCTACTCGCTCCAGAATGTCGAACGGTCCTATATACCTAGGACTAAGCTTTCCCCGTACGCCGAAACGAATGACGCCACGGTTAGGCGAAATCCTCAGGAATACATGGTCGCCGACCGAAAACTCAAGAGGACGTCGATGAGAATCGGCCCAATGACGCTGGCGATCTTGGGCAACTCGAAGATGATCTCTGACCCTTCGGACCACTTCAATGGTCTGAGCAATCATTTCTGGACCAAGCATCTGCCTCTCTCCAACATCATCCCAGGCTAACGGGGATCTGCACTTTCTGCCATACAGTGCCTCGAACGGTGCCATCTGGATACTGGCCTGGAAACTGTTATTGTACGAGAATTCTACTAGGTGCAAGTGATCTTCCCATGAACCACCGAAGTCAAGTGTGCAAGACCGCAACATGTCTTCAAGAGTTTGGATCGTACGCTCCGACTGACCATCTGTCTGCGGATGATACGCTGAACTGAACTGGAGGCGAGTCCCCAAACTCTCTTGCAAGCTACGCCAAAAGTGCGACGTAAATCTGGAATCTCGGTCCGAGGTGATACTGACTGGCACTCCGTGCAACCTGACAATCTGCCTGAGGTACATCTCCGCTAGCTGCGCCGTCGACTGGCCAACTCTAAATGGAAGAAAGTGAGCCACCTTCGTGAGCCGATCAACTATAACCCAGATAGCATCTCTACCAGCTGGGGATCTAGGTAATCCAGTCACAAAATCCATGGTCACATGCTCCCACTTCCATTCTGGAATCGGCAAAGGCTGAAGAAGTCCAGCCGGTCTCTGATGTTCAGCTTTAACTTGTTGGCAAACCAAACACCGAGAGACAAACCGAGCTATCTCCCGCTTCATGCCATTCCACCAAAAGTGCTGACGGATATCTCGGTATATCTTCGTACTGCCAGGATGGATGGAATACTGAGAACTGTGCGCCTCTGCCATGATCTCCCGCCTGATATCTCCGCTGGGTACACAAAGACGCTTACCATGTCGAAGTGTACCATCCTCATGAATGCACAACTCTGGTCTTCGTCCTGCCTCACACTCTGTTCTGAGTCGCTGAAGCTTGGAATCTGCTGACTACGCCATCCGGATCCTCTCGACTATAGTGGACTGAACTTGCATGCTGGCCATCAATGCCACACTGGAAGGGAGAACAACTTCTATTCCCATCTTCTGAAGATCTGCTAACAGCTCTGGCTGCGCTGTTAGGAAATAAACTTCGGCTCTCCTGCTCAAAGCGTCTGCAACAACGTTGGCCTTCCCAGGATGATACTGCAAGTTAACATCATAATCCACAAGTAGCTCTAGCCATCTCCTCTGACGCATGTTAAGATCCTTCTGGGTGAACACATACTTCAGGCTCTTGTGGTCGGTAAAAATCTCCACCCTGTCTCCATACAAGTAGTGCCTCCACAACTTAAGTGCAAACACTACTGCTGCCAGCTCCAAGTCATGGGTTGGGTAATTCCTCTCATGATCACGAAGTTGCCGTGACGCATAAGCTATTACCTTCCCATGCTGCATCAGAACACATCCTAAACCTCTGCCTGAAGCATCACAATACACTGAGAATCCTCCGGTCCCATCTGGAAGCGTGAGAATAGGAGCTGTTATCAGGCCTCGCTTCAACTGCTCAAAAGAATTCTGACACTCTGCTGTCCAAGCAAACTGCGCATCCTTGCGGGTCAACTGGGTCAATGGCGCTGATATCCGAGCAAAATCTGAAACAAACCGCCGGTAGTAGCCGGCCAATCCAAGAAAACTACGAACCTCTGCAACTGTGCTGGGCACTGGCCATGACTCAATAGCCACAATCTTCTGGGGATCCACTTCCACTCCTCCTCTGGTGATGATATGATCCAAGTACGAAATGCGATCGAGCCAGAACTCGCATTTACTGAACTTGGCATATAACTGGTGCTCCCTGAGAATCTGAAGAACAACTCTGAGATGCTGCTCATGCTCCGCCTCACTCTTGCTGTAGACCAAGATGTCATCCAAGAACACAATCACGAACTGATCCAAGTAAGGCATGAAGATGCGATTCATGAGATCCATGAATACGGCTGGCGCATTGGTTGCTCCAAAAGGCATAACAAGGAACTCCCAATGCCCATATCTCGATCTAAAAGCTGTCTTCGGGATGTCCTGCTCTCTGACTCTGATCTGGTGATAACCTGAGCGCAAATCAATCTTCGAGAATACTGAAGCCCCCTTGAGTTGATCAAACAAGTCATCTATCCTCGGAAGAGGGTATCTGTTCTTGATTGTTACTGAGTTCAAGGTACGATAATCAACACATAACCTGGACGTACCATCCTTCTTCTTTACAAGAAGCATCGGGGCTCCCCAAGGCGATCCACTAGCACGAATGAATCCCTTGGTTCTGAGTTCTTCAATCATCTTGTACAATATCTCCAACTCTGACGGCGCCATCCTATAGACTCTCTCTGACACTGGGGCTGTTCCGGGAATCAAGTCTATGGTGAACTCGATCTCCCGCTCTGGCGGCATACCTGGAAGCTCTTCTGGGAAAACATCTGGGAACTCATCCACTATCCTGGGCAACTGAACTGCTGCTACTGCCATTCGCAATGCTGGAAGAGAAGGCTCAATTGTGCCCCTAGAAAATGAAAACTCTGGCTCGCCCGGAATGCTAAAAACAACCCTACCAACATGGCAGTCTATTCTAGCATACTGGTCCCTCAACCAATCCATCCCTAGGACCACATCATAATCGGCCATCGGGAACTCTATCAATCTAGCGGAAAATTCTCTACCGCTAACTACGATCCGACACGAGAAAAACACTCTATCTACTCCCACAAGTCCGTTACCAGTAAGTATATTAAGCCTTACTGATAATGACTCGGGCTCCAATCCTACCCGTGTCGCGAATCGTGCAGACATAAAAGAATGCGATGCACCAGAATCAAATAAAGCTGAAGCTGGAAAGGAGTTGACGAGAATAGTACCTGCCACTACCTCTCCTGGTGCCAATTCTTCCTCTGCGGTCATCACCATAGCCTGACCGTGCCCTCGGGGTGCTGGTCCCCTCTGCTGAAATCCTCGCTGCCTGTTCTGGCTCAAGGCTTGGGCTTGTACATGCTGCTGGGGGTTCTGCTGCTGGAACACCTGGGACTGAGGCGGCAAGGGCCTCGACAATGGGTACTGCTGCTGCTGGACCGGTGCTGGTCCTCTCACCGAAGAGCTAGAAAGGTTGGATGATGATGAACCACCCCTGTTCGGGCAGGATCCAACCCTATGGTCTGGTGCTCCACAAGCCAGACACAATCCCTGTGCCCTGCGACACTCTGCCACCACATGGCCTGGCTTCCCACAATGAGAACATCCCACTGTGGAAGACTGCTTCTGCTTCTGCTGCTGCTGAGGGTACGTCGGGGTTGAATGCTGAACCGACGTCACGGAGGCCGCTCGCCTCGGAGCTCCAATAGTTAAAGCCCTGGCTGCCGGGGCTGGGGCTGAAGACTGATTCATCTGGCCGTGAGATCTCTTCCGACCTCCGGTCCTATCCACAATCCTCTGGGAGGTATACTCATGCCTCCGGGCTGCTCTCAAGACTGCATCAAAAGTCTGATGCTCAAACTGCTCAACTGCTAACAAGATCTCCAGGTGAAGCCCCTGCTGGAATCGCTGGGCTCGATCATACTCGGTTGCCACCAAGGTGGGAGCAAACCGACTGAGTCTCGAAAACTCGGCCGCATATCCGTCGACCGTCCTGCCTCCTTGCTTCAAGTTGGTGAACCTCGTCTGTAGATCGTACCGAGCTACAGCATCAAAATACTTGGTCTGGAATCTCTCTCTGAACACTGCCCATGGAATGGGTGCTGCTAATCCAACGGCCTGCGCTGCCCACCAGCTGCGGGCAAGATCTAATAGCTGCAAGCGCACCACAGCTACCTTATCATTCTCTGGGGTCTTGGCTGCGTCGAGAATCACTTCAGTATCCTGAAGCCATGCATCTGCTGCGATAGCATCTTCACTACCGTCGAAGAATGGAGGGTTCAAGCGCTTGAAGCTGTTGGCCGCACTGTTCCCTGGATGACCTCCTCTGGTCAAAGCATCTGCCACTGCCTGTTGCAAGGCGTCTCCTCGACGATCTTGGGAAGCTATCAAGGTCCTGATGAGTCCTACCAAAGTGCCATCATCAGGCTCTGCAGGCTGAACGGGCTGAACTGGAGGCTCTCTTTCAGTAGGCTCGACTCTGGAGGCTACTCCAGAATGCTGGACTTGATCTCCGGGTTGTTGCTGGTCCGCGGGAGGTGCTCCGCCTTGCTGATCGGCCGGGTCAGGTACTATGCCGCTGAAGAAGACGACATAGGAAACAATAAGGAAGGACCAGGACAGACCAACGATGCAAGCAGGTGATCAGGACAAGAATCCAGGGATTCAGAAGATACGAGCAGAGATCAAGGACGAATACTGATTGAGACATCTATTCGGTAAACCCTCACATATCTTGATTTGCAAGACCTGCATGGGCCACCACTTAAACCATGTCACGCCCCAGAACCAGAATACCGGAGAGCGGGGGCAAACATAGCCAGCTACGTATATGAAATGGAATCCATCTCGCTATACGGTCACGGCTGTCTAGATACATGAGGGTTTATCTACAAGCCAGCAGTCTCCTATGTTCATGAACAAGCCTAGTGTCTCAATCACAAGCAAGTAAGTAAATGTTACAAGATGTATGATCATTAAATATACAATAATAAGGCGTCCCAAATATTACATATTCAGCTGATCATGAAGCTAGTCGTTACAAAATGTGAGGACTAGCAAGAGTTTAGTCATACATGATCAACCCTAGGATCTGTCAATCATGTTACAGCCCGTAGGCAGACAGTAAGTAAATACAATCGAGCTAAACAGGTGCTCGTCGGCTAAACGCCTCAAAAGAATATTTTTACAATAAAGTGGGAGATCAAAAATAAACCCACTCGTTGCCAGGGTTCCGTCTAGTGGCCACCATCTGGCTGGAAGGTCGGTAGATCCTCTGGAGCTGCTCCAAAATCTGGCCACACAAAACCAGCTGGGTCAGACCCCAGAAAGAGCAAGTGCCACAAAGGAAGCTTCACTTAGGAACTAAAACCAGCAATCAGCATAAGATATAAATAAAAGTAAGAACTATAAAATAAAGAAAATACATCAGGGTGATATACGACGAGATAACCATGGAACTATTCAGATAACCAGGTTACAACCCGTAAACCAAACAAGGACCGGGGTTGTAACCCTTCGTCTGAACGGAGCTTGGTTTCTCACCATTTATCGGTAAAATAAATACAAGCATTCTGGTCATTCAATAATCTGGAACAGGATCAGGACAAGACTAGACTGGTAAGACTCCATCCAATCATTTCACGGCCAAGCAAGACCTACGGCTTGATACTTTAACTAACTAGGGTTGTCACAAGCCTAATTACTAACAAGATGCAGTGAGATTATTCCACAGCCACAAGCCCTGCAGACCATCCAGGTTACCCAGGTCGAAAGTTAGGGTTGAATTCAGGTGGGTACATCGTCCAGGAAACGCATGTACCCTTAAGTAGCTTGAAGGGTGCAACACATGACAGTGTGCTGGAAATGTGCCCTACTCGACGGCAGGCTACAGATCCCAGGCGCGTCCAGGTAACGGGATTGCCTGTAGCTGGGAAATCTCTTCATGACTAATATATTAATCTAGTTATTAACCTTATTCCAATTCAATAGGTACTCCTGACCGTGGTACTCAGGAGTCCCTGTCCTAGACATGATGCAAGACAGGACTGGATTATTTGTACAAGCACAATCGCCCACGGTGTCCAGGATGTTCATTCTTGTCAGTCATGTCATGTCAGGTAGCTGTCGCAACAGCTTTCAAGATAAATCGTGTCAGGTTATCATGTCAAGCGTACTATTCATGAGTGCGCCACGGCGGACCACTATCAGGTCATGTCAGGTTACTCATGTCAGGAGTGCACCACTACGGGTCACTATCGTATCAGGCTCAGTTATCAATTCCAAACATATTACATAAATTCATGATTTTCAAGTTCAGGACAAAAGGCGTAAGGATATAAAATGGGCGTAAAATACCTAATAAAGGAGTTACAAAACACGGGCAAATAACGATAAATAATGGTACACAGGACCATAAAAGTTATGCGGCTCAGGCTTATACGGCTAGGAAGGAGGGGGCACATGCGGCTCAAATAAGAGAGCTCATGCGGCCAGGGTTACTGGATCCCATACGGCCAGGACAAGGGGGCGCATGTGGTTCTCAGGAAAGGAAACCCATGCGGCTGGCGGGATGGGTTCATGCGGCTGCAGAGCAAGGATCCATGCGGCTCGAGAAGAAGCAACCCATGCGGCTCAAAATAAGAGAGGGGGGGTCTTCATGCGGCTCGGACAGACCTAATTCCATGCGGCCCAAAATAGCAAAACCCATGCGGCTGGGTCAATGCGATTGCTCATGCGGCTGGGAGGGGGACAGTTGCATGCGCGGCTGGGTCAAGTGAAGTCCCATGCGGCCAGGAAGAAGTGAGGGCGCATGAGGTTAAGTTAGAGCATTCATGCGGCTGGGAGCAGCGGGGTCCTCATGCGGCTGGCGGGGTGGGCGCATATGCAGCTCGGGAGCAAGGTCCTAGGCAGCCATGCTATCCATACGCCTATGCGGCTAGGAGACAATGGGGTGCATGCGGCTAAGTTACACTTGCCGCATGAACTAGTCATGCGGTCAAGTCAAGCCCATGCGCCAGGGAGAATACTTGCCGCATGAAATATTCATGCGGTCAAGTCAGGATACAGTTCTTCTTCCCCAAACTTCTGAGAAGGAGAACTCCATGAGAGCCAAGTTCTCAAGCTCCACAACTCCATCATCCGGAGCCCAAATCCGAACTTCCTTAGGTCAAAATGGGGTAGAACGAGCTACTCTACAACATGGAACCTTCAAAACTCAGAAATAACAGGATTAAATAGATCAAAACCCCAAAAATCCAAAAATGAAACAAATATAGATCTACAAGGATCTAGCCATGGAAAGTGAAAATGCCAAGTTCTAAATTGCTTTAAAATGCAGTAAGGAAGAGAATGGAGTAATGAAATCAGAGTTCCTCCATGAAGCAAGTTGCACTTGCCTAGACCTCTCTCTTCTCTCTCTGGTAGGTGAAGATAGTAAATGAGGAAGAAGAAGATGATTGAATGAAGAGAGAGAAGGAAGAGGGCTTAATAAATACAAAGGGTGGTGGTAGGTAGGGGGTTTACATTGGTTCATATTGAACCAAAGAAAACCGAGCCAAGCCGAACCAAGCCAAGGAATAACCAAGCCAAGATGCAAGGAATCATGCAATACAGAATAAAAATACGTACACGTATTCCAGAAATACGTAATACGAACCACAGGTATTACATATATATATATATATATATATATATATATATATATATATATATATATATATATATATATATATATATATATATATATATATATTAGTTATCAGGAGACTTGAAAATGGTTTAAAATTGAGTTGTCTAACCAGTTTGTAAATCCCCCATCCCCTATAAAAGAAAATTAAGGAAATAATAATAATAAAACTAACTTTCTAATCACTTCCTTCGTACAACCGAACATATATTTAAAAACTTAATTCTAAAATTTATTTAAAGGATGACAATAGTTTTTTCATTCAAAAACACGACTAACCACAACTTATATCCAAATATCTCTCAACATATATATAACAAATTTAAATTTAAATATATTTAATATTCTAATTTATTTAAACTCAAAATATGGTATTATCTAAAACATAGTTATAACAAATTTTAATTAACATACATTTAAATTATATTCAACTTTTTTTATATAATTTAAATGTTTATGTAATTTTCCAATAATGTCAGAGATTTTTTTCTACCTAAATTTTTAGTAATGTCATATATATATATATATATATATATATATATATATATATATATATATATATATATATATATATATATATATATATATAAGTGATGTAAAGAATTTACCATAAATTTTTTTTATTTTTTAGCCATTTAATAGAACTTCAACTATAATACTATAAGACCATCTCCAATGGGGGTTTCTATCTTCCCTAATTCTATGGAAGAAATCCATTTTAGAAAAAACTTCTTCCAATGGTGATTTCTATTACCATTTATATCCTAGGTTGCAATGATGTAGGATTGAAACTTTTTAGGAGGATTTCTACATGTAGAAACTCTCATATAAATTCTCTTATCTCTCATGAAAATTATTATTGGACCCCACACCATTAAATTGGTCATTTTACTATGTGACACATAGGATAGAAATAGAAAACCATTGGAGAACATTTTTGTATGTCTACAATTTCTATGTAAAAACTCTTCCAACTAGGATAGAAATCTCCTTAAAGTACAATGCCAAGTAGGATAAGAACTCAATTTTAGAAATCACGATTGGAGATGGTCTAAGTTACCAATTGTTTTCTTTTAAACATACTTCTTTGCCTTCTTTTTTAGGAATATTTTCTTCTTATTTGTAGTTTTTTTTTAGTATAGTTCTTAAAGAAAAAGAAATATTAGTATAAGTTCGAAAATCTACATGAGTAGTTTGAGAAATGGTTATTCAATTTAAATTAGAATATATTTTAATTAAATTTTGTTCTCTTTTTCTTTTAAATTGTAGATAAGATAGAATTAATTGAACAAAATTAGAAATAAGCTTCTTGTTTTTTCCCCTTTCATCCATTTGTAACTAATTTTAGATTACATCAATTTAAATTATAATAGATTTTAATTTTTGCTCTCTTTTAAATTGTAGATAAGTTTGAATTCAAATTGTAGATTATTTAGTTTACAGTACTAAGTTTGAATATAATAATATTATAAATTATACATTCCATTGCAATTTAATTGGTTAACATTTTGAATATGATAAGATTTTAAATTATACATTTGATTGGAATAAAAAAACTACTTCTTAATTTTACTATAGGTGAGTGCTAAACTTAACTAAAATAGTGTGGCATAGTCTTTTTTTTAAATATCAATATTTTGAAAGTAGGTTGAATAAGTTTGATTGAATGTTATTTTGCTACTTAAATATTATCAACATATTTTAAATGCGTCGCATACGCAAAGCGTGTGCCCTGACACTAGTATATATATAATCCAAATACCAGGGGTATTTAGATTATATAATTTACATATATTTTTACATATGAAAAAAAAATTTAGATTAGGATAAAAGTGTCTTTTAGAATGCACTATTTTTGAATTTTCAAATAATCCCTATCTTTTAGGCACGATCTCTTTCTTCTCTATTTTAATCAATTTGAACGAACCAACTTTTTTTAACCACCGATTTTTAGGGTGAAACGAAAAGAAAATTAAAAAAAACTATTTCTCCATATCATCCTCGACCTCCATTCCGATCTCTTCTTTTTCTGAGCGCGAAACACTTCTATCACTAAACTCGAACTTCATCAGGTGAATTTTTTTTTTTTATTCTCAGATATTTTTAACATGCATAGGTGACTCTTCCGTGTCATGTATATTTTGTTTCTAGGAACTTGGATGAACAAAATTAATGTTCAACACAACTATAACCAAAGGTAGATATCTTTGTTTCTCACCATTCTTGCATTATTTTTCAATATGTGTAGCCATTTTCCATTAAGTCCATCTTGAGTTCCATTTCCTCAATTATATATTTATGTTATCATTAGATGAGAACAAAGTTCTATATATGCATATATTTTTAGATGCATATATTTCATAATTATTCATATCTTATGATATTACTTTGTTGCAGACTTTGGAAGGTAGGATACTCTAAGCTGGAAAAAAAAATCAACAACTTCTAAAAATAAAATGGTGATCTTCGAAAATAATGGAGCCTCCTAAACTATATACCAAGTAATTTATCTTCAATGTAATTTTTTTTAATCTGCTTTATAAAATGTGAGCACTTAACGGTTCTTCTGATAGTATAAAGTTTGAAGATATGCTATCATTGGAACCAAGTCCTATGTTATTTGCACTTTGGACAAACTAATGCATAAAATTGTGAAGCAAGTGTTTTTTTTTTTTAAAACAAATTTTTGCTTCAAAAGTTAGTTTGTTGAAATATGAAAAATCAAGATGACAATAGTAATTTTGATATAGCTTATCATGAAATGCTCAGACCCTCCTTCATGAATACTACTTTATTGATTCCTAAAAAAAAAAGACTACTATTTTATTGGTTTATTTAAGTAAAATCTTCAACATAAGTGATGTAAAGAATTTACCACCAAAATTTTTCATTTTTTAGCCATTTAATAGAACTTCAACTATAATACTATAAGTTACCAATTGTTTTCTTTTAAACATGATTTCTTTGCCTTCTTTTTTAGGAATATTTTCTTCTTATTTGTAGTTTTTTTTAATATAGTTCTTAAAGAAAAAGAAATATTAGTAATTGAGAAGTTCGAAAATCTACATGAGTAGTTTGAGAAATGGTTATTCAATTTAAATTAGAATATATTTTAATTAAATTTTGTTCTCTTTTTCTTTTAAATTGTAGATAAGATTGAATTAATTGAACAACATTAGAAATAAGCTTCTTCTTCTTTTTTTTTTCCCTTTCATCCATTCGTAACTAATTTTAGATTACACCAATTTAAATTATAATATATTTTAAATTTTGCTCTCTTTTAAATTGTAGATAAGTTTGAATTCATATTGTAGATTATTTAGTTTAAAGTACTAATTTTGAATATAATAAAATTATAAATTCGATTGTAATTTAATTAGTTAACATTTTGAATATGATAAGATTTTAAATTATACATTTGATTGGAATAAAAAACTACTTCTTAATTTTACTATAGGTGAGTGGTTGAATAAGTTTGATTGAATGTTATTTTGCTACTTAAATATTATCAACATTTTTTAAATGCGTTGCACACGCAAAGCGTGTGCCCTGACACTAGTATATATATATATATATATATATATATATATATATATATATATATATATATGTAAATATATATATATATATATTTGTAAATATATATAACAAAACTTAATGTAAATATACTTAAATATTTAAATTGTTTTTCAACTTTAAGTATAACGCACGTTAATATAAGGTGGCCTATAAATGCCGTTTGTAAAATCTAAGTCAACTAATTTAAAAATTACATAAAATAAAATAAAAAATCTAAACTAACTTTCTCTCTTATCTTCCCCATAATCCAAAACCCTATTTTTTTCTTCAAATATATCCATAACAAATTTAAAAATAAAAAAATCTATAACAAATCTTAATTAAAATATAAACATATATATATAACAAATATTAATTCAAATATAATTTTTTAACTAATTTTCAACAATATATAAAGGGAAAAAATTATTTTACCTGTAACACACGTGAATTTACTAGTCTCTACTAATGTAAGTTGGCCTAGAAACAACTTAAAATGAGCCGTCTAATCCGTTTGTAAATTCTAAAGCTAACCATCCTCTGTTGTCATCCGTATAACCAAAAACATTTCTTTGCTCCACATATATACATAACAAATTATAATTAAAATATAAACAAATCTATAACAAATCCCAATAAAACTATAAACATGTATATATAATAAATATTAATTTAAATATATTTAAAATTTTAAACTATTGTTCAACAATAAAAGGGGAAAAATGAACTCCAGGGGCTTTTGTAGTTACCGAGGAGAGGTATAATATCCTGGGTGGGTGACGAAAGATTAGTGGATCGAGCCAAGATGGCGTATGATTCCTTTCATTCGTAAAATGGTGGGAGTTTGGGACATTGAGCCCAAAAGACATGTAATGTAACGTGCAGAAAGTCCTGTGCGTAGCGTCGGACATCTAAAAAACTTATTTTAAACCCAGGTTGCGTTTGATTGAGTTTTTTCTTTTCCATAAAAATATTTCCATCACAATTTTTTCACCAATTTGTAGTGTTTGGTAGTGTATATTTTACATATAATTGTTTTACAAAAATCTATTATTTTTCCATATTTTTTTCCAAAATTGTGGAAAATAAAACTGGTCCAGCCCATAGAAAAATAATCAATTTTCATGATAAATAACTATTTTACTGGAAAATAACCACAATCAAACACCAACATTAATTTCCTTCTTGAATTTATTTCCTTCTACAATAATTTGGTGGAGTTAATTTATTTTTCACATATTTTCTATCTTGTAATTTTTTTTTTTTGGTCTTTTCTCTAAGTCGAGACGTAGCCCAAAGCCACCCAGCTGTCCGGGAGAGAATTCGAACCCGAGACCTATGCTCGGGCGGCCTCCCGTAGTACCACTAGGCTAGTGTCTTAGGGACTCTTGTAATCAAACTTACCTAACTAAACATATCCAAATTCTAAAAGTATGTCCATAGCAACTCCAAGTAAAATTATATTTAAAATGTTTTAATATAATTTAAATTTTCATCTAATTTTAACAAGATTATATTAACAAAAATTGTTCATGCGTTGCTGCGCATGTGACTAAGTATATATACACACAGAGAGAGAGAGAGAGAGAGAGAGAGAGAGAGAGAGAGAGAGAGAGTTAGAATATATAAAAAGAGAGATGCTTTGCATGAGTACAATTAGTCATAAACTTTTAACATGGCTTGCAATTAAAATATGAGAAATTTTGAGTTACACCCTATTTTATTTATTCAAATTCAAGGTGCATCCCGTGTTTTACTATAATATAATTTATCCTCCACTTTTGACGGATTCCGTCCAATATTGACGGTCCACTAGGTTGATCCAATTTTTTGGACCAAAATACCCTCATCTTCTTTCCAAGCAGGTAAGCACATGCCTCTCCCCGCCATGCTCGGCCCCCTCCCCCATCTCACTCAGCCTTATGCCATCACCACCATTATCACCACCACCTTCACCACCACCACCTTCCCTGTTATATGGACAATATTTATATATAAAATGTTAACCATCACAATAACACGGATTTCAAGAGAAACAATAGTAGATTCCCACTTGTATAAAATAACATCTATTCAACCAACCACAACCATTTCAAAGCAACAAGAACGGACAAATTGAAAGCAAAAAATGACTTTGAATGCAATAGTAGCTCACTTAGGTTTTCTAGGATCGAGCAGCGGCGACAGCGACAATGGCAGAGCAGCGGGGGGAGGGGGGACGGTAGCGGCAGATCAGCGGCGACGGCAGCAGCTGAGAGCGGCATCGTGAGGGGCAGCGCTGCGACGACACGCACGGAAGGCGTCGGCGCCGATGGACCTGACGAGGAGGAGGAGGGCGAAGAGATCACCAAGGAAGGTGGCGAAGTCGGCGACGGCGAGGATAAGTGCCAGGAGGAGGAGGGGACATTTTTTTTAAGGGTTTGGAGAGTGTTGTTCACGAAGGAAGAAGACAACATATCGGGGGTATTTTGATCCAAAAAATTGGGTCAACCCAGCTGACCATCAATATTGGACGGAATCCGTCAAAAGTAGGAGGGAAATAAATTATATTATGGTAAAGCAGTGGAGTGCACCTTAAATTTGGATAAATAAAGTTGGGTGCAACTCAAAACTTCTCTTAAAATATCTACAAAAGCAACAATGCCTATAGGTTCACATAAGATCTCGTGTTATTCTCCTATCTTCGTTGAGGCGGATCTAAGGTGAAAATTTAGGCAAGAAACAACATAGTATTATATCGACTTTTCAGTCTGCACTCTATTTAATCCTGAAAAAAAGGTCCAAAAATTCATGCAAGAGACTTGCTCTCCTAACTTCACCAATCTAGCAAAACCATGTTACAAGCATATCAAGAATATATTCTGTTCTTCCTTGCAAACGCAGTTGCAATTGCGATATAACGTTCACATAATAAAAGGATGAAGAGGAAATAAACAATAACGTTAATATCTTTACATTTGCAGACGCTACAATGAGATAGAACGAAAAAAACAATAAGAGAAGAATAGTACCATTGCTCAAAGCAAATTTCATCCCATAAACGATTTGCTCCCAGGAACCAGCAAGTTAGCGCAAGAACTTCTGGAACGCTTTGGGTCACTTTCAAGAAGACTTGGAACTCATTTGAGCCGAAGCTCCCTGTAAGCCCCTGTTTTTAAAATTTTTATTTAATTAGTGTTTATTAATTTTTTAATGTCATTTTTAATCTTAAAATAATTAATTAGATTTTTAGAAATTTTTCTAGAATTTTTAAATAATTTTTAAATGAGTTTTTAATACTAATATATCATTTTACAATTTATTTAAATGTTTTAATATCATTTTGCAATTATTAGAATTGTTTTAATATCATTATGTAATTGTTAAATTGTTAATATAAGCAGTTTGCAAATTATGATTTGTTTGTGCAAATTAGTATTTGCATTACTTAAGTGTTTGGACCTAACTGTAAATCCTAAACTACCAGGGACCTAAGTGTAAACCCTACCCCGCCCCCCCCCACGATCGGGCTCACCCACCCCCGACGACTGCCACGCCGACGGCAACCCGCGTTTTCCGGCCAACGCACAACCCCCCGACCGACCTAAGTCTTCTATAAAAACTTCCCTTCTCTCCCCGAACAAAACCCTAACCCTAAATTCTCCCCACGACCACCCCAACCCCCCTTTTCTTCCCCGACGAGCCAAACCCTAACCCTAACTCCGGCGATCCCCTACGCCACCCCCACAGCGACAAACACCCTCATCCACCACCACCATTCGACGCACCGCACCAAGCCGAGCCCAGCGCCACCCGAGCGCCACCGCGACGTCGCCTCAGCCGCCGTCGAGCACCCTCGAAACTCCTCTGAGAAGTCGGACACGTACGTGTCAGTTTGTTTTCGTGTCATTTGTGTCTCGATTTCACGTGGGAGACTCGCCAGGACACGGGGATGCTCGTCCAGTAGTTGGACACATGAATTAGTGTTCGTGCGTGTCGTGCATAGCACGGACACGTAGAAATCCTGTGTCCCTAACTGTCCGGACACATGATCGAGTTTATTTTTTTTATGTGTTAATTGTTTCAAACCTAATTAAATCTAACTAAAACCTAACCCCTAACACAAGCTGTGGGCTGACCCCCTGGCCAGCCCAACCTGACCTAAACCCCCCCTGTGCGCTTTGGCTCGGGTTCGAGCCCCCCTGCTGTTTCTTTTTCTGTTTCTTTTCCTTTTCTTTTCCTTTTTCTTTTTCTTTTTCTATATATATATATATATATATATATATATATATATATATATATATATATTATGTACTGTATTTTTACAGTATATTATATATGTATATATAATTTTATAATTATTAAACTTTTATACATATATTTATTTGTTTATATATATATATATATATATATATATATATATATATATATATATATATATATATATTTCCATGTGTATATATTACTATATATATATATTAATATACCTACATGTATACAATATTTGTATATGTATAATTAAGTATTTTCCTTATATATATATATATATATATATATATATATATATATATATATATATATATATATATGTATTTTAAAAACATATGTATGTATATTTTCACTATGCATAATTTTGCCTTATTAAAATATTAATATTTATTTTACACTTTTTACCAAATTATATTTTAGTGTATTTAAATTACTGCAACCATTTGGTGTCCAAGCCTAGCATGGATTTTTGGGCCCAAATGTATTCTCACACATTCAAGACCTGTACAAGTCATATTGGACTTGATGCATGGCCTTGGGTCCTGTATTTGAACTTTGGTTCAAATTATATACATGGACAAAATACGCAGATAATTAATTATTTAATTTCAATTGTGTGCAATACTGTTTTTGGATTTCTAAAAATACTTAAGGTACTGTTAAAATTCTGGAAAAATAATATTTAGATACTATGTTACTTTAGCTAATTTAGTATGATTTTTGTAGTATTTAAATTACAGTTTTGCCACTAGTTTGGCTTATGGAACAAAAACTCATTTTCTGTATACTTAGGAAAACTGATTTTTATAAAATATTTGTACTGGTTAATAAATTCCAGAAAAATTATAATAAATTTCTATGATTAACTAGGATCATTTTGGTACTTTACTTTAAGTAAAATTAAGCTTTTTGTCTATCTCAAAAAATTGTTAGAACAAAATGGTCATTTGATTTATTTATTGATTAATTACGACTTGTAGCTTTTTGTGTTTTAGCCGTGTTGAACCTCACCCCTCACTAGTGTAAAGACCATAAATAGATAGTTAAAGTAGTGTGTCACCCCACATTGGTCTTCTAAGCTAAAATTATCATTTTGGCTAGGTGCCCAGTCACAAGTCGTGTTTCACAGATTAATGTCTTAGCATTTAGCTTAGTGTAAAAACTAAGTTATTGTATTTATTTCTACAGTGACGAGTTACCAGACATCTATAGCGCTCTTATCGCAGCTTATTTTGCTTTGCTAGAGGTAAGTACTTTCTACAAACTTTACATACTGTTACATAATGAACTGCGATTTACCAACCATGTTAAATGCTGATCCTTGGGGTAGCAAGTTAAAATATCACATGTTGTACTTTCCATTTCTACCATACTTAGAACAGTCTTTATGTATCTCTCACATGATTAGGATATGGGTTATGGGGAAACTGATGGTAGAGTACGTGATCATGACCCCCCTATAGTAGCGAGCGAGGTCGCATTTTATATGCATACCTTGCCGTAGGCCATTATCCCGCATTTCTGTACGGATGTACACCTATGCCTGTTGACTTGTACGTATGTATATTTTATTTACATGTACCATAGTACATTGTACATCTATTGACCGATCACGTACTTGCTACAGTTTTAAACATTACATGTACATCTGTCTCTATGACATATGTATCCTTGCCATGATAGATTGTGTGATGCCATATTTCCAGTTATTTCCTCTTATGTTTATTTACATGTTTCATATGCTAGTTTGCTAGATTCAGTACTTGCTCCCATCCTGACAGGATTACGTTGTAGGTATCCTTACTGAGGAGGAGTTACTCTGCGACACCTATTATGGAGTTACTGCCGAGGACCCAGCTTTGCTTTACGAGGATGTTCCTACGGGGAACCTCGCCTAGTTGTCTTTTGTATTTTTAGTCTTTTGAGAGTAGTCATGTATTAGACTATATATTTTGTAACTGGACATGTATCCAGTTTTACATTTCAGTTCACTTGTACTTGGACATTTTACTATATACGACGACTTTTGTATTTGGAGCATTTATGACTTTTATTCACTTATAGAACTGTTAGCACATTTAGTCTTATCATGTTGTCTTTAGAACAGCTTACTACGTTTATATCAAACGTGGGCTGGGCATGACTCGGCCTGGCCCAACAATTTGGGTAGCGGGTCGTGACATATTTTTAGTGGTGGCCCATGCAGGTCCTGACTAAATTGTTTGGTTACGTTATTGTACCAAGCATGCCTGCAATTAGGAACTTAAGGTAATTAGACAATATTAGGAATGACGCTTAGAATACCTAAAGGAATACTAGGATTGCAACATAGAAAAACATCACATATTTGCTATTATAATTAGATTTTCTTGCTTATGATTGCTTACTTTAACAAGTCCTTATAAGTCCATTTTATTTTTATTAGATGGTGCTTACTCGTTCGTCCCAGTATGTTACACCTGAGAATGGTGCACTCCCTATCCAGTCAGCTGACCAGCTGACTGATACACCACCACCTCCCACATCCCAGTCCCAGCAGGCCCCGATACTTCCACCACCCCCTATCGTCATACTTACCAGGCTTCCGTCACACTCGACGGGAACCAGCTGCTCACTATGATCCAGGGGTTCCTAACAACCCATCAGGAGCAGACTGCCCTACTCCGCCAGAGCATAGAGCGCTCTGAGGAACGTCCCGTGGTTCCACCACCTGTAGAGCCACGACAGAGAGCGGGGATGATCAAGGACTTCATGGGTCTGAATCCCAAGGAGTTCTCAGGGACTGAGGGCATCGTAGTAGCAGATGACTGGCTAGATTCAGTAGAGAGGAAGCTCCTAAGAGTTAGGATGCCGGGTGACCTCCAGATCGAGGCAGCGAGATTTCTGCTGATAGACTTGGCAGGAGTCTGGTTCCGGAATGAGCCGTTATTTACGAGAGGGAGAGCCACTTGGGACCAGTTCAAGACCCAGTTCAAGAAGAAATTCTTCTCGACCACTGCTAGAGTAGCTATGGGGCTACGATTCCAGAACATCCAGCAGGAGAACCGTTCTGTTGATGAGTATGCGACAGAGTTTAGTTGCCTGAGCCGTTTCGCTCCTAGTCTGGTTGCAGATCCAGAGGAGATGACCCGTACATTTTGCCATGGTCTAGTTCCAGACATCGGTATTCTTATAGTGGGGAACGGTACGACTGACTACTACCAGAGCCTAGAGTTGGCCCGGAGCATCGAGGAGCGTCTTCTGTCTAGCAAGAGGCTGGCTTCTGTACATCATGAGGGACCATCCAAGCGTCAGGCTTTCCAGCAGAGAGCACCGACGCCGCCCCAGCAGACTTACCATCTTCCTACATCACATCACCCGACCCAGCCAGTTAAAGCCCCGGGACCCCGACACCAGCAGCAGCAGCAGCGGGGAGCTATATGTTCTTTCTGCGGAAGACCAGGGCACGACAGGTCCATTTGCAGGAAGAGATTGGGGCAGTGTTTAGTTTGTGGGTCTGCCACCCATCAGCTTCGGAACTGTCCAGCAGCCAAGGGACCTAGATAACCACTTCCTACTCAGCAGCAAAGGTTTGGGCAGCATCTGCAGCAGCAGAAGGGACCTCAGGGGAAGGTTTATAGCCTAGCCCTCGAGCCGGAGCCGGAGCAGGTTTTGGAGCCGGATTACTTAGCTGACGTCATCCCAGGTCATGTTTTTTGTATACTTTTCTAGCTGTATGTGTAACTCCCTTTCCCGAAATTTTTGAAATATTTTATTTATTATTTTAATTGTTTTAAATGGTACATACCCCAATATTGGTTTATTTAATATCATTATTATTATTTTGTTATTGAGGTTATTATTATTTAATATTACTATTTTATTATTTATATTATCTTGGTCAGATAAATATGATAATGCATATATACTTAGAGTTATAGAATTATATATGTATATATATATATGTATACGGGTAATTATATATTAATATGTTTACGTGGGTGTATATGTGTAAATATATAGACTTAGTTGTGCTTCAATAGAGTATTGTGTATTTTTATTGTATTTTAAATCATATTTTATTACAACCTTATTAGAGTATCTAATTAATATATAAGCAAGATGTGATATAATAATTATATATCTTAGTTGCTAATATTAATAATATAGGTTGCAAATAATAATGACTAAAATATTTTAATTGTTAATAAATTTTTACTTAGATTGATTGTGTATCAAATATAATACAAAGCTTAGGTGAAGGTTGGGTTACAAATGTTCTATTAGGATTCAAATGCTACTGTACATAGATGGATCCGTAGTGTCCATAAAAATGTAATAGGAACTACTAGCTACCCGGTTTTCGGGAAGCAAGCCTAGCTCAGACCCGGCCCAAGGGGCCACATGCTCAGCCGTTGCTCACGTAAACCCGAGCCCTTCTCTAAAATTTTTCCCGTATAAGTATTTAACACAGCGCGAACGAAGAGGATCGAACCCTAATTTCCTCCACGCGCCGCGCCACCACCCTCCAGCCGTGGGCGATCCCAACCCACAGCCGCGGACGGCCGCCGACCACCGGCAAAGTCGCGACAGGGTCGCGCGCGCACAGGCGCGTGCTAGAAAGGATCAACAGCAGCAGCGCCGAGCCAACTTTGCGACGCTCTCCCTTCCATCTCGTTCGATCTTTCGTCGAACCAGTGGTTCAGGTACGACTACAACCTAAACAGCTTCGTTTCGATTCATTTACCCCGATTCGCTTTGCACTGCATGCTTCGTAAGTCGAACCCAAAGTTGTCGAAAAACCTGTCCAAAAACAGGATAGTTCGCAGTCCAGGAACCTACATTGACGGACCGATTCCGATCAATCCAGTAACTTTTTAGAAAATCCACCTGAACATGATTATTGACAACATGTAGGGCATCATAACCTTCTCGTGGATTCGGATTTCATTAAGTATATAAGAAGATATTCGATTCTAAAGTTCAACAAAAACCTGTTTCCAAAAACTAGAAAATTGTTCCACACGACGTGCGTCACGCCAATTGGGACGACGTGGTCGCGTACCGAAAGGATCGAAAGCTGCGTAACGGCTTTGTAGTCGTGTGGGCTTTGACGAAATTCAAATTGGTCGCGTGTGCGCGACGAATTTGATGCGTATCCGTCGAAATTCACCGTATCGTACACGTTGTAAATTTCTCAATTACTTTGTGCACGCATGTCAGATCAAGACAAAACTTGCGCCATCAGGACCGTATCGTTTTTCTGGTCCTGTATGCCAAGTTTGGTCCAATTCTGAGACAGTTAAATCCGACGTCGTTTTGCGGGCCCCACGGTCCCACTCAACGAGTGATTTTGTGCACGGCCGCCGGAATCCAACTCTGGACATACGGTTGGGTTCGTATCGGAAAACTGGATCCGTAGACATGTAGTTTGACGACTTTAGAGACCATTGACTCTGGCACACTTTTCGGTGCAAAGCGGGTCCAACGACGGACATCGTTTTTGCCCGAAATTACCGTTTTGCCCCTGTGTCCAGAATTGGACTTAAGGACAGGCAATCCTAGCTAATTTGACTTTTCTGAGATCATTGGTATTGTCTATTTCAGCTTTCGGGGACTGTTGTGCGGGTTTTGATTATTGTGGCATATTGAGTGGTTTGGATCATCGGTTTCACCAGCACAGGACCACAGACGAGTACAGTTTATTGTCTGCATTTCGATATTGATCTTTACTATATTTTATTGATTAGTCATTAGTTATGTGATTATTTTCTATTATAAATTGTTGAGTCGAGAATGAGAAGTACCAAGGATGTGTGATCTGACCTTAGACCGTGTAGACCGTGTAGACCGTGTTGCATTTATTTCTTGTAGACCGTGTAGACCGTATTGCATTTATTTCTTGTAGACAGTGTAGACAGTGATTTACTTATTGCAAAGTAGACCGTGTAGACAGTGATTTATTTATTGCATTTAATCTGTGTAGTTCGTGATTATTATTCTGTAGACAATATTTCTTTATTGCAATATTTTCTGTAGACCGTGTAACTGTAGACCATGTAATTGTAGACCGTGTAACTGTAGACCGTGTAACTTTAGACCGTGTAGACCGTGTCGCATAATTGTCCCGAGACCGATCACATATCAAAGGTACTTCTAACAGTTGGGGAAAGTCTGTTGTGTCTATTTATTTACTATTAGTTTTCTGTATTTCCTGTTTATTTTCAAAACTCATAATTGATGTCTAACCTTTGTTTATAGTCATTTTCTTTATTTGAAATCGCATTCAGTGAATTGTGCTCGTTCCATTCCTGACTGGAAACCAACATTTTCAGGTTAGCCGTGGATTCACTTAGCTTGGGGAGTGACGGGAATACTTGCAGACAAAAGCTTAGAGACTAGCTAGATAGTTGAGTTATAGTCATTCATTGAATTGTACAAGCTTATATTCTTCTACAAATGTAAAACTTGTGATCATTGTAAGTTAAATTAGTTTCTGTGAATGAGCATTGGATTATTTGTGATTTTGATCTTCATGGCCGTGACAGCGTTCTACCGCCGACACTGCGGCGTAGGCTGGCTTGGACACGTCTCGTATCCGTTTAAAAAAAAAAACGGGTGCGGGTCGTGACAAGTTTTTGTGGTGGCCCATGCAGGTCAGTCTTTGTAAATAATGCGAACTCGTGATAGTACTTAAGTTAGTCGTACTATTGCGAGCCTGCGACTAGAAATGCTCATTCACGAATTAGAAATTAATTTAATTTACGAGAATAACTAGGACTAGGAGTCCCTTGTTCAAATTGACCATTGGGTAGTTAAGGTTATTAAATAGGCCATGCAATTTAGATAGCTTGCTAGATCCCTATAGGTACACTATGCTTTTGATATGACAATGTGATTCAATATGGATCCACTACTCACTTGGCTAGTTAGGCTTTCCCTAGAATTAAGGCTATAATCTTGATAACCTGTTCAGTTTTCTTTTGCTCTTTGTAGATATAATTTTTATCATCAGTTAGAATTGCCTGTTTTAAATTCTATTTTGCTGTAAATAACTGGTTTATAATTTCTGATTATGCTTTTTCATATACAAATCTCGATGTAGGATTGGTTTTAAGTTTCCCTCAACCCTTTGAAATACATATGAAATGAAGATTTGGATTATCCTTATTTTTCCTCGTCTTCAGTTATTTCCTGCCCGATCGATCCTTTATTTTGAGGGTGGAGACTTATAGGTAGATGTTTCCGCTCTTTATCATAAACAACTAGCTTGAACACTAGCCGCCCCTTGAAGTCTTTAGGAATATAGTTAGAGTAATTAAATGACTGCAATGACTAGACAGCAGCGCACTGTCACCAATTGTTTGAGAATGGATAGTGTGGGTTCATTGCAGCTAGCAGCGCACTGGCGAGGCACAACCTATAGAATTAAAACCATTTTGGAGAATCATAGTCTATGGGACATCACTAAAACTATGTTCTCGTTGACCTCTTAGATCTTAGATATCCTTGTGTCAACATGAGGTAGAGCACCTGATAGCCTATCACACCTGAATCACGGAACCAAGGGTTTATCATAGCCAGAGTATACAGGCGAGGCATAATTCTAGGCGAAATGATTTCAGGCGTGATTACAAGTTTAGGATACTATAGAGCATAGAAGGATGCCCTGTGTGTTCCATAAGATCCAAAGTCAAAACTAGTGAAAGCTCTGTAGGTCGGGTAGTAAGTCTTCCAACCTAGCATTCCGTGGTCCTTGTGATCTATTAGCAAGGTAATTGACTGACACTAATAGGTTACTTAGAATATAGAATTTAGAAGTCTATAACCCGTTAGTCGATCAAGGCCTTATGGATAGAAGATAGTAGATTGCCTGTATAGGCAAGAGCACCAGTTAAGGTTTTGATTTTTTCCAAAATCCAAAACTACTTATTCCTCCTTTCAGAAATCTCGCACATTTATATGTTGACTCTCTTGACCAATTCTGCTATTACAGCCTAGTTTTTGCAAGCTTATTCTTTTATCGAGCTTGATTCGAGGCATATGTTTAGTGGGGACGCCTGCTAACTTATTGTCTGATCAGAATCAGTGTATTATGATCTGATCAACCATGATGCATTTGGTTTGCACTTTATTTAATTACCCTACGTGGATTGAGATATAGATGTCTCTAGGGTCTCATCCACGACTGTATTGACAATTCCTCTTGAATTATATGTTCGTCCTTGAATCACGAAATTGTATTCAGTGATATCTTTATTGAACTCTTTATTCGTTTTTGTCTTTCACTGATTTGGAAAGACGAAAGCTCGTAATTGGTAGAGAGGTACAAAGTATCCCCCATGGCTATGATAGTTGTATATACAAGTGTAGCTACCATCGGCCAGTCATGTGAATAAGTTACTCGTTCTCCTCTCGTCCCTCAAACTACTTTTGGGACTTTCAAGCCCTCTGAATTTGAGTACGATTAGGGTTCTACCCTTAGTCAAAATGCCAAACTAGGAGACTGTCTCTTTGCAAGAAACCAAATGTTGTGAGTCTCTAATTAATTGCTTGAAGCTTGCTTAACTAGCAACCCTTAAGCCTTAACCCATCCTTTCTTCGACCAAAACCCACAGTTAGACATGAGATGAGTGGACAATAGGGTAATCATTTACCGTGACACTCATCCCGAGATTGGTTTTCAACAAGTATTGTAACGCCCCAGTCCCAAAATACGTAGGACTAGGAACGTAGACATGCCAGCTGTATTTATACGAAGTATACTCCAATATATGGAAGCCTCGTATAAATACATAAGCTGTAAAATGCAGTAGAACCATAACTAATCTCATCCACAAGAATAAAAGATATTATATAATCACTATGAATTTGTCTTGATACAATATGTTGGGCGGAGACAAATCCACTACCAACAAAATAAAGAAAAGTACATAGAAAATAAAATGAGTGGCGAGCGAAGCGAAGACGATCCAAATGCAATCATCCTCGAAGAAATAGCGAAGATCACCGCTAGAGCTAGAACACCTGCGAAAGACAATAGCACACACCTGGCAAGACAACCAGGTCCTCAGAGGGACGTAATAAGACACATCATAGCATGCCATATAAACTGAATAAATATTGCTCAATAAATAAGTAAATCGAATTTATAACATGTTCCAATACGCACCTACTGAACGAGCGTACCATCCTCCCAACCAAACAAGGACAGGAGATGGTAAACTAATTCACGACGACGTATCTTTCCATGCTAAGAATCCGATATGGTATCCGAACCCCAGCAAGGTTCAATACCTTCTCATCGAAGTAGTAAGTCACACCTACAACCAAACAAGGACAAGATGTGACGAACTAGTACGCGACAAGTTATTGTTCCAAGCCACGGTCAGATACAAGTACCCAAACCAAAAGTACTCATACCTAACGGATAGGGTAGCCTATCATTCTAAGTGAAATGTTGTTAAGAACAATCCTTCCTACGCATGGGCCCTGGCTAAATAGGATCGGCGTAGTCCCCTCTTGGGCACCAGAGGCCCCAGCAGGAAGAGCATGAGTCATCAACCCCATATCTCCAGCGGAGAGTTCGGGTCACAAGGGATGTGCATCGAAGCCCATACGCTAAGGAATTGTCCTCCCCGCCCAATGCCTACTGTGTTGTATCCACAACACAAACCACTACAACCGCTAAGTCAAACTAGCATGCAACTTCTATTAGCGGTTATTCCTATCGCACGGCTTGTACGTACTGGTGGCCAGCCAATCACGCACTTCCGTGTTCTATATGCGACACAACTTCGTGTTAACAACGTGTCAAGGCCAATGAATGCAACACACAAGGTGGTCTCTTAAATCTAGGTTTAATGTGAGAAAAATAATACGCAGCAGGAAATATAAATGAACAGTTATGCCATGTATCACAGTTTATTTTACATAAAAAAAATAAGTAATGCATGAAAATATGAGCTAAAATAATTAAACAGCTAATGGCAAGGTGTCTTGCCTGGTAGTACGCCTGGTGGTGCTGCAATGATCCAGGTGGCATGATATGTGATTTCGGTACAACAACTATGCAAGAGGACCTCTGATGGTGGCACGGATCGTGTCATTGAGTCCGGAAGGGTCAAGTTAGTTAGGGTGGACATAAGGTAGTACGAATTGGAAGGGAATAGGAATAAATGGGCTTAGTCATGGACCGAAAGATAATTAAAGGAATTTTGATAAATATTATTTATACTATTTAGAAAAATAATTAACGCACTAAAATATTAGTTTAAAACATTTTGGATAAAATTTATACTTGAAAATTTAGTTAACATACTTTTAGGTAAATACTGGATAAATATGAAAAATCATTTAAAGGTAATACTTATATTTGAAATATGGCTAGAATACTATAATGAAAGTTATAGACCAAGAACTATATTGTACTAATAATTGAGGGTTTCAAAACTGAATTTGAAATCATAGGCCAAACCTAATACATTATTTTTGTTACAAGATAAAGCATAAACTATGGTGATAGCTATCTTCAAAATGGTTAGAAATATTTCTAAAGATAGAAATATTAGCAAATAAATAGTTTAAACAATAACCAACAATAATAATAATAATAATAATAATAATAATAATAATAATAATAATAATAGTAATAGTGGTAATAAGAAATATCCTTTAAAATCTATAAAACAACCTTTTTAATAATGATAATAATAATTAATAAGAATAATAAAAATAATATGTGATGTTAGCTTTTAAAAATAAGAGAGCAAATCAGCCATGTTATAATAAAATGTATGCTCTCTTTTTTTTCTCTTCCCGAGAACACAACCAACAGTATTATACATAGTTACCAAAACCATCTCTAAGTATTTTTAAAAGTAAAAGTAAAAAAAATAAATAAATTACAGAGAGAGAGAGAGTCGAGAAGGGTCGGAGTAAGAGTGGAGAGCTGGGGTTGCGGGCTCGGTTCTCTGGGAGGCCGGCGGAAAAGCGGAGGGGAGAAGAAAGAGAGGGCGGAGGGTTCGACCGACGGTGGCGCCGTGGCCGGTGAGGCGGAGAGGTAGAGTCTCGGAGGTGGTCCGGTGGATCGAGGGGCTTGGACGCGCGCACGCGGCGGCTAGGTCGACGCGGCTGGATCGTGGGCGGCTCCGGAGAAGGAGAAAGTCGGAGGGGGTGGTCTGGTGGATCGGGGAGGTGGGCGGTGCGTCTCCGGGAAGTCGGCGGCGCGGCTCCGACTGGGAGGAGGCGCACAGTCGGTGGCGCGTACGACGGAGCACCCACACAAGGGGGTGGCGCACGGCGGGGTAACCACGGCGGACGGCGGAGCTCAGCCCGCGGTGGCGCACAGAGTGGTGGCGGCCAGGCGCTGCGGTGGTGTCTAGGGCTAGCGGAGGCTGAGGAGAAGGTTCGACGCCGACGGACGGACGGCGGCGACCGGGCGTACGAGGCGGCCTGGGCTTTTTCGGCGAAAAAGAGCGGCGGATCTCGTCGGAGGTGAGTGTTTAGATCTAGGGTTTTGTTTAGTTTTTGTTTGGGTTTTGGTCGGGTCGATCTGGTGGCTGTTGGTGAGTGTCGGGTGGACGGCTGTGTTGTCGAAGTGGTGGGCGGTTGCCCGGAGTGGCCCGACGGTGGTGGCAGATGGTGATGGGTTGGAATTTGGAGGTGGCGGTGGTGTATGGCTGGGTTCTGGCCGGTGGTGGTGTGCTGGGTTGGCAGCGAGGTTGCGGGGTTGGTGATGGCGATGATGATGGAGAGGTGGTGGTGACGTGTGGTGGGTCGACAGGGTGGTATTGGGTGAGGCTGGCCGGAGTGTCGGGATGATGCTGATGGTGATGGTGTTGGTGGCGGGTGCTGGTGGTGAGTACGGTGGTGGTCCGGGTTGGATGGTGGTCTTGAGAGGCTGGCGGTGGTGCCGCGGGGAGAGGCGAGGTAGCGTAGACTAGGCTAGGCTAGGCTAGGAATTGGGATTTGATGATGTCGGGGTGTGTCCGACACGAGAAAGAAGATAATGTAAATGTAATGGATGGAATAAGAATTTGGGACGTGGAACACGGACACGAGGCACTGCACGTAGATTTGTGGAGAAGTTTGTGGAAGATGAATAATGTGGAGGAGTACCTGCCTATTTATAGGATGTGGGAATTCCCACTTGGATAAAGTTTAGGAATATTTAAACCCAAAATAGATAATTCATCTATTAATTCAAATCCAAATCTAAATGCAAATCCAATTTAAATTAAAATCCATTTCCAAATATAAATCAATTTGAATCTAATCAAATTCCCTAGTTTAAAATCAAGTGGAATAACTTAAATTTCAAATATTAACTATTAAATAAATGCAAAATATTTAAATCAAGATTTAAATGACCCAATAATTTAAAAATATGTTTTCCAAAAATACCATAATAATTAATTTCGAAAATACGTTATTATTTACAGTATAAACTTAATAAAATATTTATAAAATAAATATTTTTGCACGAATAATTTTATTATTAATAACTGCTAAAAACGAAAAGGTTTTCATAATTAAAATCTTAAACTTGAAATTAATAGCTAGAAATAATTTATTGTCTATATTTACTTGGAACTATAAAATAATAAATAAAATATTTTTCTAAAGTATGTACGCTCGCACATATTCGTACTCGTCGAGCAAAAATAAAAGTTCGTGCGCGACGTAAAATACGATTACGTGACGTATAATACAAAATTTTAAATCGGTACAAATTTTATAAAAAAATTTAATAGTAGAAATTTAGGGGTTTTACATCCTACCCAACTTAAAAGAAATTTCGTCCTCGAAATTAAGAATTCGTAGGGGGGTTGAGAAGACGCAATGGGTAGATAGAAGGGTTCCTTAAGGAAGTGTATGTGGTCGTAGTCTAGGTTGAAGATATGATTAAGAGACGATTGTAATCACTCTTAAATTCAAGTGATTAGAAAGTCAAGATTGTAAATTTAGGGTCGAGGGAAAGGTCGAATAGCAACATCGAGCGAGAACGATCATAGTCGATAGGAAGGCTAGAGTGCCTTCGCCCTTCCAAAAATCGGTGAAGGCGAAAGCGATTTAAGGAGTTCAATGACGACAGTATCCATTACGAATACGTGGTTCAAAGGCGGTCGTATAGATTCCAAAAGGAGTTGCCAAGGCAGTCACGGATGGGACTCTAGAGGACAAATTGAGCTATGTTCCCATCCACGTAGAATGATAAACAAAAGCGAACCAAAGTGCACTCGGTTGATCAGACCATCATGCACCGGTTCTGATTAGACAATACATTAGTGGATGCATCCAATAACATATGTCATGAACAAGCTTGATAAAAGAATTTAGCTTGTAAAAACTAGGCTACATTAGCATCATTAGTCTAGATAGTAAAAATATAGACACGAGATTAAGATTGAAATAAAGAAAATATGAATAGTCTAAGAGTCATAAGGTTCTAAGTCTTGTTTATTCCTATACCATCATTCTATGGTTTTATTTACCAAGGCTTGGTCGACTAAGTGGGCTAACTTCCTCTAGTCTCTATGGTATAGATAATACCATTTGTATTCCCTTAAGGGTCAAGGGTGTGTTAGGTATTCTACCCAACTTAAAGAATTAAGCTAAGGGTGTTTTGGGACAACTAACTAGTAGGGTCAATCTCTAGCAAGCACGAAGGGAAGATAAGAATAGGGATGGAAGGAAGCAAGCAAGATGCAACTGATGAGTCAAACGGTAGATAAAATCAAGGAAGGAGGTCAAATATGTGGATGAGATCCTAGACTTCTAATCCTATACGCAGGCTTGCTTGGTACGGTAAAGTAACCAAACAATTTATCTTGACCTGCATGGGCCACCACAACAACATGTAACGCTCCAGTCCCAAAATACGTAGGACTAGGAACGTAGACATGCCAGCTGTATTTATACGAAGTATACTCCAATATATGGAAGCCTCGTATAAATACATAAGCTGTAAAATGCAGTAGAACCATAACTAATCTCATCCACAAGAATAAAAGATATTATATAATCACTATGAATTTGTCTTGATACAATATGTTGGGCGGAGACAAATCCACTACCAACAAAATAAAGAAAAGTACATAGAAAATGAAATGAGTGACGAGCGAAGCGAAGACGATCCAAATGCAATCATCCTCGAAGAAATAGCGAAGATCACCGCTAGAGCTAGAACACCTACGAAAGACAATAGCACACACCTGGCAAGACAACCAGGTCCTCAGAGGGACGTAACAAGACACATCATAGCATGCCATATAAACTGAATAAATATTGCTCAATAAATAAGTAAATCGAATTTATAACATGTTCCAATACGCACCTACTGAACGAGCGTACCATCCCCCCAACCAAACAAGGACAGGAGATGGTAAACTAATTCACGGCGACGTATCTTTCCATGCTAAGAATCCGATATGGTATCCGGACCCCAGCAAGGTTCAATACCTTCTCATCGAAGTAGTAAGTCACACCTACAACCAAACAAGGACAAGATGTAACGAACTAGTACACGACAAGTTATTGTTCCAAGCCACGGTCAGATACAAGTACCAAACCAAAAGTACTCGTACCTAACGGATAGGGTAGCCTACCATTCTAAGTAAAATGTTGTTAAGAACAATCCTTCCTACGCATGGGCCCTGGCTAAATAGGATCGGCGTAGTCCCCTCTTGGGCACCAGAGGCCCCAGCAGGAAGAGCATGAGTCATCAATCCCATATCTCCAGCAGAGAGTTCGGGTCACAAGGGATGTGCATCGAAGCCCATATGCTAAGGAATTGTCCTCACCGCCCAATGCCTACTGTGTTGTATCCACAACACAAACCACTATAACCGCTAAGTCAAACTAGCATGCAACTTCTATTAGCGGTTATTCCTATCGCACGGCTTGTACGTACTGGTGGCCAGCCAATCACGCACTTCCGTGTTCTACATGCGACACAACTTCGTATTTACAACGTGTCAAGGCCAATGAATGCAACACACAAGGTGGTCTCTTAAATCTAGGTTTAATGTGAGAAAAATAATACGCAGCAGGAAATATAAATGAACAGTTATGCCATGTATCACAGTTTATTTTGCATAAAGAAAATAAGTAATGCATAAAAATATGAGCTAAAATAATTAAACAGCTAATGGCAAGGTGTCTTGCCTGGTAGTACGCCTGGTGGTGCTGCAATAATCCAGGTGGCACGATCTGTGATTTCGGTACAACAACTATGCAAGGGGACCTCTGATGGTGGCACGGATCGTGTCATTGAGTCCGGAAGGGTCAAGTTAGTTAGGGTGGACATAAGGTAGTACGAATTGGAAGGGAATAGGAATAAATGGGCTTAGTCATGGACCGAAAGATAATTAAAAGAATTTTGATAAATATTATTTATACTATTTAGAAAAATAATTAACGCACTAAAATATTAGTTTAAAACATTTTGGATAAAATTTATACTTGAAAATTTAGTTAACATACTTTTAGGTAAATACTGGATAAATATGAAAAATCATTTAAAGGTAATACTTATATTTGAAATATGGCTAGAATACTATAATGAAAGTTATAGACCAAGAACTATATTGTACTAATAATTGAGGGTTTCAAAACTGAATTTGAAATCATAGGCCAAACCTAATACATTATTTTTGTTACAAGATAAAGCTTAAACTATGGTGATAGCTATCTTCAAAATGGTTAGAAATATTTCTAAAGATAGAAATATTAGCAAATAAATAGTTTAAACAATAACCAACAATAATAATAATAATAATAATAATAATAATAATAATAATAATAATAATAATAATAATAATAATAATAATAGTAATAGTGGTAATAAGAAATATCCTTTAAAATCTATAAAACAACCTTTTTAATAATGATAATAATAATTAATAAGAATAATAAAAATAATATGTGATGTTAGCTTTTAAAAACAAGAGATCAAATCAGCCATGTTATAATAAAATGTATGCTCTGTTGTTTTTCTCTTCCCGAGAACACAACCAACAGTATTATACATAGTTACCAAAACCATCTCTAAGTATTTTTAAAAGTAAAAGTAAAAAAAATAAATAAATTACAGAGAGAGAGAGAGAGAGAGTCGAGAAGGGTCGGAGTAAGAGTGGAGAGCTGGGGTTGCGGGCTCGGTTCTCTGGGAGGCCGACGGAAAAGCGGAGGGAAGAAGAAAGAGAGGGCGGAGGGTTCGACCGACGGTAGCGCCGTGGCCGGTGAGGCGGAGAGGTGGAGTCTCGGAGGTGGTCCGATGGATCGAGGGGCTAGGACGCGCGCACGCGACGGCTAGGTCGACGCGGCTGGGTCGTGGGCGGCTCCGGAGAAGGAGGAAGTCGGAGGGGGTGGTCTGGTGGATCGGGAAGGTGGGCGGTGCGTCTCCGGGAAGTCAGCGGCGCGACTCCGACTGGGAGGAGGTGCACAGTCGGTGGCGCGCACGACGGAGCACCCACACAAGGAGGTGGCGCACGGCGGGGTAACCACGACGGACGGCGGAGCTCAGCCCGCGGTGGCGCACAGAGTGGTGGTGGCCAGGCGCTGCGATGGTGTCTAGGGCTAGGCGGAGGCTGAGGAGAAGGTTCGACGCCGACGGACGGACGGTGGCGACCGGGCGTACGAGGCGGCCTGGGCTTTTCCGGCGGAAAAGAGCGGCGGATCTCGCCGGAGGTGAGTGTTTAGATCTAGGGTTTTGTTTAGTTTTTGTTTGGGTTTTGGTCGAGTCGATCTGGTGGCTGTTGGTGAGTATCGGGTGGACGGCTGTGTTGTCGAAGTGGTGGGCGGTTGGCCGGAGTGGCCCGGCGGTGGTGGCAGATGGTGATGGGTTGGAATTTGGAGGTGGCGATGGTGTATGGCTGGGTTCTGGCCGGTGGTGGTGTGCTAGGTTGGCGGCGAGGTCGCGGGGTTGGTGATGGCGATGATGATGGAGAGGTGGTGGTGACGTGTGGTGGGTCGACAGGGTGGTATTGGGTGAGGCTGGCCGGAGTGTCGGGATGATGCCGATGGTGATGGTGTTGGTGGCGGGTGCTGGTGGTGAGTACGGTGGTGGTCCGGGTTGGATGGTGGTCTTGAGAGGCTGGCGGTGGTGCCGCGGGGAGAGGCGAGGTAGCGTAGACTAGGCTAGGCTAGGCTAGGAATTGGGATTTGATGATGTCGGGGTGTGTCCGACACGAGGAAGAAGATAATATAAATGTAATGGATGGAATAAGAATTTGGGACGTGGAACACGGACACGAGGCACTGCACGTAGATTTGTGGAGAAGTTTGTGGAAGATGAATAATGTGGAGGAGTACCTGCCTATTTATAGGATGTGGGAATTCCTACTTGGATAAAGTTTAGGAATATTTAAACCCAAAATAGATAATTCATCTATTAATTCAAATCCAAATCTAAATGCAAATCCAATTTAAATTAAAATCCATTTCCAAATATAAATCAATTTGAATCTAATCAAATTCCCTAGTTTAAAATCAAGTGGAATATCTTAAATTTCAAATATTAACTATTAAATAAACACAAAATATTTAAATCAAGATTTAAATGTCCCAATAATTTAAAAATATGTTTTCCAAAAATACCATAATAATTAATTTCGAAAATACGTTATTATTTACAGTATAAACTTAATAAAATATTTATAAAATAAATATTTTTGCACGAATAATTTTATTATTAATAACTGCTAAAAACGAAAAGGTTTTCATAATTAAAATCTTAAACTTGAAATTAATAGCTAGAAATAATTTATTGTCTATATTTACTTGGAACTATAAAATAATAAATAAAATATTTTTCTAAAGTATGTACGCTCGCACATATTCGTACTCGTCGAGCAAAAATAAAAGTTCGTGCGCGACGTAAAATACGATTACGTGACGTATAATACAAAATTTTAAATCGGTACAAATTTTATAAAAAAAATTTAATAGTAAAAATTTAGGGGTTTTACAAGTATTGTCCTAGTTGTGTAAATTTTACTATTAAGACCTAACTAGTGGTTGGAACACCACAGTCACTAGCTTAGCCAAAACCATAGCTTAAATACCCTGCCACACTATAACTTACCAGTTGTCAACAGCAATACCTGATCACTAAAACCCTTATGACCATAGTCTGGCAGGTTTGACCCAAATAGAAATTCATGACTAAGTTGTTAGAAATCTTGTGCCTTAGGGTTGGTTACCCCATCGATAACTCTTGTATACAGTGGACGAGCAGATCATCCTATTTTTCGACCGTGTGTCATTGTACACACTCGTTCTCTATTTATTGAAGAATGATCCTTGACTTGACTTATATCAACCGTATCTCGATACGCCGTGCCTTATTCCCTATTAACAAAGAGTCGAGGTACAGTATTCGGACTTTGGGAACCCTCTAACCTCAATATTCCTAAGACCATGTCCTATTTTTAAGGTGGGTAGACTGTAAGCCTCCTAAAGTTTAGGACATACAAAGATCATCGATTGATTAGGATAAATTTCTATTAGAATGATAATTAGTACCCTATGGACTCCCACTTTCTATGTAGATCATTTTGTGTCCTCGGCCGTGTCATTAATATTCGGAGCACGAGACCAGCCGATACCTTCCAACAAATTTCATATGCAAGATCTAGACGAGTCCACATTCATCTAGGTATATCATGTCCCACTCAAACCTGTCCCCTTGTACTCTATTTTTGTGCCAAGACTTTCAGGTAAAAAGGATTAGCTATAACCCTTACCATAATGCCGATATGCTTTTCGACTTTCATCAGAGACTCAACCTTGATTCAATTCATTCGACCCAAAATATGGTTGTGATTCACTTGAAGCCCACTATGCCCATGTCACTAGCGTGCCATTCAATTGTGTCTTCTTGTGCTACTTAAACACAAAAGTCACGAAAGACGCACCTTCAAGGCTTGCAGAACCTATTTAACCAATCTGACTGCCCAACTAGCTCAACCACTTGGGTGGAAACTTATTCCAGGTTACCCTAACCTAGTAGAAATAGTTTTGTCATTGGGCTCTTGTCCAGTCAATATAGATTAAAGTCCAAGGTTCATCCAACCGACGACTGATGTCAAATTGGAAAACCCATTAAGACCCAGTAATACCCATTCATGCATATCACCATATTTGGACTACATAACCAAACTTTTTGAAATAGGTCCCTATACTTATTATGTAGCCCCTCGTAGAATAAGGAGACATTCGTAACCCTTGTTCCATCTACCTAGAAGTCGCGATACGACCTTGTATTGCATTTATATCCCTTGTTTGTGTGTTTAAATAACCATGAATGAGATCACAAATCTTGATTTCACAAATTCCGTTCTATTATGGAACTTGTTAGAATTTCGAGAACGAAATTTTTGTTTTGCATAGATTGCAAGCTCCTCTAAGAAATGGAGGGTTCCTCGATGTAGATGTGACTGGACTAGAGTAGTCCACTCTAGCAAATAAAGTCAATGGTTCATAGACCTTCTTCCTAGCTACATCATTAGATAATCTCTACCCCTCTTGAAACTTCACAGTTGCTCCTGATTATTCTTGTTTATCTTCCTATCCTTCCTATTGTAGAGTGACGAATGGTCAAACTATTTAGAATTTACCAATAATTCTTAGCTACTTACGTAAAAGTGTTGCTTATTAAAGTTGTATTGTTTGAATGGTATGAATGCAGTAAATAACTACGGGTAGCAAGTTTAGCAGATTATAAGCTTTTAGTTTGAGGAGTAGTATGACCAAAGGTGGGTAGAAGTCCGGTAGGTCATACAGTTACAAATGGCCAGGAGGAGGAGATAAACTATTTAGAGGAATAGTAGTTTATTCTTTTTAAACTTTTTCCTTTCTATTTTTAATTTTTGACATGTTTACGAGTTAGAATTTCGAGGACGAAATTATTTTTAAGGTGGGTAGATTTGTAACTCCCTTTCCCGAAAATTTTGAAATATTTTATTTATTATTTTAATTGTTTTAAATGGTACATACCCCAATATTGGTTTATTTAATATCATTATTATTATTTTGTTATTGAGGTTATTATTATTTAATATTACTATTTTATTATTTATATTATCTTGGTCAGATAAATATGATAATGCATATATACTTAGAGTTATAGAATTATATATGTATATATATATATATATATATATATATATATGTATACGGGTAATTATATATTAATATGTTTACGTGGGTGTATATGTGTAAATATATAGACTTAGTTGTGCTTCAATAGAGTATTGTGTATTTTTATTGTATTTTAAATCATATTTTATTACAACCTTATTAGAGTATCTAATTAATATATAAGCAAGATGTGATATAATAATTATATATCTTAGTTGCTAATATTAATAATATAGGTTGCAAATAATAATGACTAAAATATTTTAATTGTTAATAAATTTTTACTTAGATTGATTGTGTATCAAATAGAATACAGAGCTTAGATGAAGGTTGGGTTACAAATGTTCTATTAGGATTCAAATGCTACTGTACATAGATGGATCCGTAGTGTCCATAAAAATGTAATAGGAACTACTAGCTACCCGATTTTCGGGAAGCAAGCCTAGCTCAGACCCGGCCCAAGGGGCCACATGCTCAGCCGTTGCTCACGTAAACCCGAGCCCTTCTCTAAAATTTTTCCCGTATAAGTATTTAACACAGCACGAACGAAGAGGATCGAACCCTAATTTCCTCCACGCGCCGCGCCACCACCCTCCAGCCGTGGGCGATCCCAACCCACAGCCGCCGACCACCGGCGAAGTCGCGACAGGGTCGCGCGCGCACAGGCGCGTGCTAGAAAGGATCAACAGCAGCAGCGCCGAGCCAACTTTGCGACGCTCTCCCTTCCATCTCGTTCGATCTTTCGTCGAACCAGTGGTTCAGGTACGACTACAACCTAAACAGCTTCGTTTCGATTCATTTACCCCGATTCGCTTTGTACTGCACGCTTCGTAAGTCGAACCCAAAGTTGCCGAAAAACCTGTCCAAAAATAGGATAGTTCGCAGTCCAGGAACCTACATTGACGGACCGATTCCGATCAATCCAGTAACTTTTTAGAAAATCCACCTGAACATGATTATTGACAACATGTAGGGCATCATAACCTTCTCATGGATTCGGATTTCATTAAGTATATAAGAAGATATTCGATTCTAAAGTTCAACAAAAACCTGTTTCCAAAAACTAGAAAATTGTTCCACACGACGTGCATCACGCCAATCGGGACGACGTGGTCGCGTACCGAAAGGATCGAAAGCTGCGTAACGGCTTTGTGGTCGTGTGGGCTTTGACGAAATTCAAATTGGTCGCGTGTGCACGACGAATTTGATGCGTATCCGTCGAAATTCACCGTATCGTACACGTTGCAAATTTCTCAATTACTTTGTACACGCACGTCAGATCGAGACAAAACTTACGCCATCAGGACCGTATCATTTTTCTGGTCCTGTATGCCAAGTTTGGTCCAATTCTGAGACAGTTAAATCCGACGTCGTTTTGCGGGCCCTACGGTCCCACTCAACGAGTAATTTTGTGCACGGCCGCCGAAATCCAACTCTGGACATACGGTTGGGTTCATATCGAAAAACTGGATCCGTAGACATGTAGTTTGATGACTTTAGAGACCATTGACTCTGGCACGCTTTTCGGTGCAAAGCGGGTCCAACGACGGACATCGTTTTTGTCCGAAATTACCGTTTTCCCCCTGTGTCCAGAATTGGACTTAAGGACAGGCAATCCTAGCTAATTTGACTTTTCTGAGATCATTGGTATTGTCTATTTCAGCTTTCGGGGATTGTTGTGCGGGTTTTGATTATTGTGGCATATTGAGTGGTTTGGATCATCGGTTTCACCAGCACAGGACCACAGGCGAATACAGTTTATTATCTGCATTTCGATATTGATCTTTACTATATTTCATTGATTAGTCATTAGTTATGTGATTATTTTCTATTATAAATTGTTGAGTCGGGAATGAGAAGTACCAAGGATGTGTGATCTGACCTTAGACCGTGTAGACCGTGTTGCATTTATTTATTGTAGACCGTGTAGACCGTGTTGTATTTATTTCTTGTAGACAGTGTAGACAGTGATTTACTTATTGCGAAGTAGACCGTATAGACAGTGATTTATTTATTGTATTTAATCTGTGTAGTTCGTGATTATTATTCTGTAGACAATGTTTCTTTATTGTAATATTTTTTGTAGACCGTGTAACTGTAGACCGTGTAATTGTAGACCGTGTAACTGTAGACCGTGTAACTTTAGACCGTGTAGACCGTGTCACATAATTGTCCCGAGACCGATCACATATCAAAGGTACTTCTAACAGTTGGGGAAAGTCTGTTGTGTCTATTTATTTACTATTAGTTTTCTGTATTTCCTGTTTATTTTCAAAACTCATAATTGATGTCTAACCTTTGTTTATAGTCATTTTCTTTATTTGAAATCGCATTCAGTGAATTGTGCTCGTTCCATTCCTGACTGAAAACCAACATTTTTAGGTTAGCCGTGGATTCACTTAGCTTGGGGAGTGACGGGAATACTTGCAGACAAAAGCCTAGAGACTAGCTAGATAGTTGAGTTATAGTCATTCATTGAATTGTACAAGCTTATATTCTTCTACAAATGTAAAACTTGTGATCATTGTAAGTTAAATTAGTTTCTGTGAATGAGCATTGGATTATTTGTGATTTGATCTTCATGGCCGTGACAACGTTCTACCGCCGACACTGCGGCGTAGGCTGGCTTGGACACGTCTCGTATCCGTTTAAAAAAAAAAACGGGTGCGGGTCGTGACAGTATGTTTGTTTGATTCTGGTGCATCTCATAGCTTCCTATCATTAGAGTTTATACATAAACATCATCTAGTAGCTACACCTGCTGCGGAGATTAGTAGAGTGATGACGGAAGGAGGACCAGTGCCTATTAGATCTATCTATAGATGTTCTTTTTTATAGTCGGGAGAGAGTTCAGGGGACGATTCTTTGTGATGCCACTCCCCGGTTATGATATCATATTGGGGATGGACTGGCTTAGCTTTGCCCATGCATCTATAGATTGTCATAAGGGTAGTATTTTGTTCAGTCTTCCAGGCACAGCACCATTCAGTGTCAGAAGGACAGGGACGGAGATCAGCCTAGAGCCGAACTGTTGTGCGACAGTTGGGGACGTAGCACCGCCATACCCTATCATCAGGGAGTTTATGGATGTATTCCCAGAGGATCTTCCAAGGCTTTCGCCTGACAGAGATGTGGAGTTCACCATAGATTTAGTGTCGGGTTCATCACCAATATCCCGGGCTTGCTATAGAGTGAATCCCAAGGAGGCAGTAGAGATGAAAGAGCAGATTGATGACCTGTTGAAAAAGGGTTTTATTCGATCCAGTGCTTCTCCATGGGGAGCACCAGTGCTCTTTGTGCCCAAGAAGGATAGTACGGTCTGGTTGTGTATTGACTACCGGGCCTTGAATGCCATCACCATCAAGAACAAATATCCTCTGTCCAGGATAGATGATTTGTTCGACCAGTTGAGTGGGGCGAAAGTATTTTCCAGGATAGACTTGAGATCCGGGTACTAGGGGTGAGCATATAACGGTTGAAAACCGAAAACCGAACCGAACCGAACCGAAATTTGACAAACGGTTCGGTTTTTCGGTTATCGGTTCGGTTTACGGTTTAAAATTTTAAAAATTTGAAATAACGGTTCGGTTTTCGGTTCTTCATCGGAAAAACCGAACCGAACCGAAAACCGATTTAGATTTAGTAATTTATCAAACTATCCACAATATACATATACTAATGTTTATTAACCCCTAACTGAGCGCACTCTCTTCTCCTATTCTATGTCGGTGCTTATTTGAGCACTCTCTCTATATACCATCAATCTTTATATACTAATATCTTTCACTCTATGTAATATAACAATTCATAAATACAATAATGTCATATATTTTTTAAAAATTTGTTATTTAAATAGGCTCATTTTGCTAAAAACTTGAAGGCCATGCAAATTGGCCCATGAAACCGAACCGACCGAAAACCGAACCGAATTAATTCGGTTCGGTTTTGTTCGGTTTTTATAAAAACGGTTCGGTTTTCGGTTTTGAGAAATACGGTTTACGATTATTTCGGTTTTCACATATTCGGTTCGGTTTTGAACCGAACCGAACCGATGCTCACCCCTACCGGGTACCACCAGGTGAGGGTTAGTGCAGCAGACATCCAGAAGACGGCGTTCAACACGAAGTACGGACAGTACGAGTTTCTGGTGATGCCATTTGGTCTCAAAAATGTGCCAGCTGTCTTTATGAACTTGATGAATAAGACATTTCACCAGTATCTGGATAAGTTCGTCGTAGTGTTTATCGACGACATCCTGATATACTCGAAGACGCCGGAGGAGCATACGGAGCACTTGCGGATAGTTTTGGGGATTCTGAGACGGGAGAGATTGTTTGCCAAATTACCGAAGTACGAGTTCTTTTTAGACCGAGTGGAGTTTCTCGGCCATGTAGTCACTAGAGATGGAATCTCGGTGGACCCCAGGAAGATTGCTGCAGTTGAGACGTGGAAGGCTCCGACGTTAGTTTCAGAGATCAGGAGCTTTCTGGGTTTAGCAGGCTATTATAGAAAGTTCGTCCAGGACTTTGCTAGGATAGCTGAACCCATGACGAAGCTGACACGGAAGGACGCAGAGTACATCTGGTCAGAGGACTGCCAGGCAGCGTTTGAGGAGCTGAAGAGGAGGCTGACGACCGCTCCAGTTCTGACTTTACCTTCAGGTTCTGGAGGTTTTACCATTTACAGTGATGCTTCTGGAAAAGGGCTAGGATGTGTCCTACAGCAGCGTAGGAAAGTGATTGCTTATGCATCTAGGCAATTGCGAACTCATGAGAGGAATTATCCTACCCATGACCTAGAGTTAGCTGCGATAATCTTTGTACTCAAGTTATGAAAACATTACTTATACGGAGAGCGTGTGGAGATCTTTACTGACCACAAAAGCTTAAAGTATGTGTTCACGCAGAAAGAGCTGAACATGGGGCAAAGACGATGGTTGGAGTTGATGAAAGACTTCGACATCGATTTACAGTATCACCCTGGGAAGGCAAATATGGTGGCGGATGCGCTGAGCAGGCATCCGATGGCATGGTACCTGATGATTGATCGGTATTTGCGGGAGGATCTGGAGAAGCTCGACATCGAGCTAGTTCGGCCGGGATCAGTGATACAGATGATGGCGCTTGACATTCATTCAGATTTGATGGAGCAGATCAGGGAGGCACAGTCTACAGATGAGAACCTTCGCAGACTTCGAGCCCAGGCATTAGCAGGATTGCTGGATAACTTCACGATAGCAGAGGATGGATCCTTGAGGCATGGCAGCCGACTGTGCGTGCCGAAGAAAGAGCTAGTAGAGGCAGTCTTGCAGGAGGCGCACCGATCGAGATATTCTATTCACCCTGGTGCTAACAAGATGTACCGTAACTTGCGGGAACATCTTTGGTGGCATGGGATGAAGAGGGATGTATCGCGTTTCATCTCGAGATGCCTAGTTTGCCAGCAGGTCAAGGCAGAGCGCCAGAGGCCAGCTGGTTTGTTGCAGCCGTTACCCATTCCCGAGTGGAAGTAGAAATATATTACGATGGACTTCGTTTCAGGGCTTCCTCGTTCCCAAGGAGGGAAGGATGCCATTTGGGTCATCGTAGACAGGCTGGCGAAGTGTGCGCACTTCATACCCTTCAAGGTGGGGCTTTCCACCGAGAAGCTGGCGGAGCTATACATGCAGCAGATAGTTCGCTTACACGGAGTGCCGGTGAGCATCGTGTCGGACAGAGACAGCAGATTCACATCCCACTACTGGAGGAGCTTGCAGGAGGAGTTGGGCAGTAGGCTCAAGTTCAGTACGGCGTACCACCCGCAGACAGATGGGCAGTCCGAGAGGACGATACAGACACTGGAGGATATGCTGAGGACCTGCGTGCTGGACTTCGGAGGATCATGGGAGAGCCATCTGCACTTGGTAGAGTTTTCATACAACAACAGCTACCAAGCCAACATCGGTATGTCTCCTTTCGAGGCGCTTTATGGACGAAGATGCCGTACGCCGCTCTTTTGAGATGATGTTGGAGACTGAGTTATGCTTGGGCCAGAGATGATCACGGATGCAGCAGAGAAAGTCGGGATGATCAGAGACAGGCTCAGAGTAGCTCAGGACAGGCAGAAATACTGGGCTGATGCTAGTCGCAGATCGATGGAGTTCGCAGACGGTGATATGGTGCTAGTGAAGATATCACCTACTAGAGGGACGATCCGATTCGGACGAGGAGGAAAGCTGAGCCCTAGATACATCGGGCCGTTCGAGGTACTTGGCATGATTGGAGAGGTAGCTTACAGGGTTGCACTTCCACCCAACCTAGCAGGAGTTCACGATGTCTTTCACATATCTCAGCTGAGGAGATATGTTCCAGACCCCAGTCATGTGTTAGATCATTCAGAGTTGGAGGTTGGACCGAGCCTTACAGTTTATGAGCAGCCAGTGGAGATATTAGACATGAGAGAGAAGAGGCTGAGGAACAAGGTTATACCCCTAGTGCGAGTAGCTTGGAGCCGTCACTCCCCAGGTGAATCTACTTGGGAGAGGAAGTCGGACATGAGGGAGAGATACCCTTACTTGTTCTATCCAACCGCTGCGAGGGAACCACCCGTTCCCGCTTGATACCTTAGAGGTTAGTTTCGATCATAGCCTTAGTTATTTTGTTGCATTACTTGCTATGTTAGAATATTGTCGGATCTTCAATCCTTGTGAATTTTGAGGACGAAATTTTTCAAGGAGGGAAGACTTGTAAGCCCCTATTTTTCAAAATTTATTTAATTAGTGTTTATCAATTTTTTAATATCATTTTTAATCTTAAAATAATTAATTAGATTTTTAGGAATTTTTCTAAAATTTTTAAATAATTTTTAAATGAGTTTTTAATACTAATATATCATTTTGCAATTTATTTAAATGTTTTAATATCATTTTACAAGTATTAGAATTGTTTTAATATCATTATGTAATTTGTTAAATTGTTAATATAAGCAGTTTGCAAATTATGATTTGTTTGTGCAAATTAGTATTTGCATTACTTAAGTGTTTGGACCTAACAGTAAATCCTAAACTACCAGGGACCTAAGTGTAAACCCTACCCCCCCACGATCGGGCTTACCCCCCCCCCCCCCCCCGACGACTGCCACGGCGATGGCGACCCGCATTTTCCTGCCAGCGCACAGCCCCCCGACCGACCTAAGTCTTCTATAAAAACTCCCCTTCTCTTCCCGAACAAAACCCTAACCCTAAATTCTCCCCACGACCACCCCAACCCCCCTTTTCTTCCCCGACGAGCCAAACCCTAACCCTAACTCCGGCGATCCCCTACGCCACCCCCACAGCGACAAACACCCTCATCCACCACTACCATTCGACGTGCCGCACCAAGCCGAGCCCAGCGCCACCCGAGTGCCACCGCGACGTCGCCTCAGCCGCCGTCGAGCACCCTCGAAACTCCTCTGAGAAGTCGGACACGTACGTGTCAGTTTGTTTTCGTGTCGTTTGTGTCTCGATTTCACGTGGGAGACTCGCCAGGACACGGGGATGCTCGTCCAGTAGTTGGACACATGAATTAGTGTTCGTGCGTGTCGTGCATAGCACGGACACGTAGAAATCCTGTGTCCCTAACTGTCCAGACACAGGATCGAGTTTATTTTTTTATGTGTTAATTGTTTCAAACCTAATTAAATCTAACTAAAATCTAACCCCTAACACAAGCCGTGGGCTGACCCCCTGGCCAGCCCAACCCGACCTAAACCCCCCCTGCGCGCTTTGGCTCGGGTTCGAGCCCCCCTGCTGTTTCTTTTCCTTTTCTTTTCCTTTTTCTTTTTCTATATATATATTTATATATATATATGTATATATATATATAGTATATATATATTTTATGTACTGTATTTTTACAGTATATTATATATGTATATATAATTTTATAATTAGTAAACTTTTATATATATATTTATTTGTTTATATACATATATATATATATATATATATATATATATATATATATATATATATATATATATATATATTTCCATGTGTATATATTACTATATATATTAATATACCTATATGTATACAATATTTGTATATGTATATATATACCTTATAAATTAAGTATTTTCCTTATATATATATATGTATTTTTAAAACATATGTATGTATATTTTCACTATGCATAATTTTGCCTTATTAAAATATTAATATTTATTTTGCACTTTTTACCAAATTGTATTTTAGTGTATTTAAATTACTGCAACCATTTGGTGTCCAAGCCTAGCATGGATTTTTGGGCCCAAATATGTTCTCACACATTCAAGACCTGTACAAGTCATATTGGACTTGATTCATGGCCTTGGGTCCTGTATTTGAACTTTGGTTCAAATTATATACATGGACAAAATACGCAGATAATTAATTATTTAATTTTAATTGTGTGCAATGCTGTTTTTGGATTTCTAAAAATACTTAAAGTACTGTTAAAATTCTGGAAAAATAATATTTAGATACTATGTTACTTTATCTAATTTAGTATGATTTTTGTAGTATTTAAATTACAGTTTTGCCACTAGTTTGGCTTATGGAACCAAAACTCATTTTCTGTATACTTAGGAAAACTGATTTTTATAAAATATTTGTACTGGTTAATAAATTCCAGAAAAATTATAATAAATTTCTATGATTAACTAGGATCATTTTGGTACTTTACTTTAAGTAAAATTAAGCTTTTTGTCTATCTCAAAAAATTATTAGAACAAAATGGTCATTTGATTTATTTATTGATTAATTACGACTTGTAGCTTTTTGTGTTTTAGCCGTGTTGAACCTCACCCCTCACTAGTGTAAAGACCCTAAAAGATAGTTAAAGTAGTGTGTCACCCCACATTGGTCTCCTAAGCTAAAATTATCATTTTGGCTAGGTGTCCTGTCACAAGTCGTGTTTCACAGATTAATGTCTTAGCATTTAGCTTAGTGTAAAAACTAAGTTATTGTATTTATTTCTACAGTGACGAGTTATCGGACATCTATAGCACTCTTATCGCAGCTTATTTTGCTTTGCTAGAGGTAAGTACTTTCTACAAACTTTACATACTGTTACATAATGAACTGCGATTTACCAACCATGTTAAATGCTGATCCTTGGGGTAGCAAGTTAAAATATCACATGTTGTACTTTCCATTTCTACCATGCTTAGAACAGTCTTTATGTATCTCTCACATGATTAAGATATGGGTTATGGGGAAACTGATGGTAGAGTATGTGATCATGACCCCCCTATAGTAGCGAGCGAGGTCACATTTTATATGCATACCTTGCCGTAGGCCATTATCCCGCATTTCTGTACGGATGTACACCTATGCCTGTTGACTTGTACGTATGTACATTTTATTTACATGTACCATAGTACATTGTACATCTATTGACCGATCACGTACTTGCTACAGTTTTAAACATTACATGTACATCTGTCTCTATGACATATGTATCCTTGCCATGATAGATTGTGTGATACCATGTTTCCAGTTATTTCCTCTTATGTTCATTTACATGTTTCATATGCTAGTTTGCTAGATTCAGTACTTGCTCCCGTCCTGACAGGATGACGTTGTAGGTATCCTTACTGAGAAGGAGTTACTCTGAGGACCCGGCTTTGCTTTACGAGGATGTTCCTGCGGGGAACCTCGCCTAGTTATCTTTTGTATTTTTAGTCTTTTGAGAGTAGTCATGTATTAGACTATATATTTTGTAACTGGACATGTATCCAGTTTTATATTTCAGTTCACTTGTACTTGGACATTTTACTATATACGACGACTTTTGTGTTTGGAGCATTTATGACTTTTATTCACTTATAGAACTGTTAGCACATCTAGTCTTATCATGTTGTCTTTAGAACAGCTTACTACGTTTATATCAATCGTAGGCTGGGCATGACTCGGCCTGGCCCAACAATTTGGGTAGCGGGTCGTGACACTCCCCGAGGCGCATAGGCCTCATGGGGTATGCGCATAGGCCTGTTGTTGCCCCATAGTCTCTCTAGATTGGATTTGTGGCTCTCATATTTTCTCTATTCCAGCTCTCTCAGATGAAAGGAGTGGAGCTCTACATATAGAGCAGTCCAGCACCTATGCGCGCATAGATATGCTCATGCGGGCATATGTGCTCTCCGACCACATTCCAAAAAATATGCATCACAAAGTCCTATGCCAGATACAATAGCGTGTCGTACGCTGGCAGCACCGCTCGTATCGAAAGTAATGATAGCGGACATATCTGACAACGCCGAAAGCAGCCGCCCACAACTGGACACATAGCCCATTTGACGCATAGTGCCTTTGACGCACATGTCTGGGTACATAGTCCCTAGACACATAGCTCCTGGACTCATAGTACCTTAACGCATAGTACTTGAATGTATAGTGCCTTAACGCATAACACTTGGACATATAGCCCTTATGCGCATAGCCCAAGGTGACAAGGTCGTATAGGGCGCCAAAAAATAAAGATGGTTCCATCTCTGTTAGGAACACCAATTATGTTATCTTTTATCATTAAACTTACGTTCTATAGATTTTTCACCAATTTTATTATTTGTGGGGCATGAAAACACCTTAATTTGTACATGTTCTTCTCTTGCAAATCCCTCAACATAATTATAACTTTTATGTTAGAGAAAGAGGGCCATGATTATTACTTTATTTACTTGCAGATTGCATCTACAATTCTAGTCCAACGGCATACTTATTTTGGTCAGATTTGGTAAAATAGGAAATTTAGTAATCTTGGTTAAATTTGATTTTTTATGAGAATTTGAACAATTTGATGATTTAATTAATTACAATTAATTAAGTCAATCTTCTATTTTGGTTAGACATTATGCCTGGTTTTGTTGGCGGAATCATGATACCGTAAAAAAAAAGTCATTAATTTTATATGTTTGGATGTTAAAAGAAAGCACGAGGAAAGAAAAATGATTAGGAAGAAAATAAGAAAAATATGCTTCCCTCATCTAACCAAGATTCACTTTCTCACTACAGAAAATTTACTTTTCCTTCTAATTTCCGTTTCCTCTCTAAACACCAAAAAAAGGAATGAAAATTGCAATTTACAAGTACAATAGGGTGAGCATTCGGTTTAAAACCGAACCGAAATAGTCAAAACTGAATAAGCTAAAATTCTAAATATCCAAAACTGAAACAAATATAAATTAGCAAAACTGAAACGGAATTTATTTGGTTTGACTATTTCTTATATTTAATGGGTCCAGTCCAAAGTTATGATTGTAGTTAAATTATATTAAAAATTATAACTTTTATACACATATTTGCTATATTTTAAATTGTGTCCAAAATAGGACTAATTATTAAACGAAAAATTTTACACAGAGGATGGAGTTTATCATATTTATGCAAAAAATGATAAGTTTAAAAAAATTACGAAGGAGAAGAAACGGTGCCATTAGTGTTGTCGTCCAAAGAAAAAAAATCTACCCCTTTCCTCGACGCCATTAGTAATGTCGCCCAAATGACCCTCTATGTTATGTTGTCCAACTCCAAAATTTATAAAAAAGTACAGCCCCCAATGACGACATCGCTAGCCCCTACGCCATTGGTAGTGTCGTCCGGGTCCTAGGTTGACCTAATTTAACTGACTTCCAAGAATAAAGCTGAAATGTGGCAACAGCCAACAAGCTCTAGAATGCTCATGCCTTGCTACTCTCACAATAATCTGACACGTCTAACCATATATACATTTAATACTTGGACATGACATTACGAGATGCATTTGTGCTGGTTAATTGCTTTAAAGGAAAATGTTAAAAATTCAGAGAGAATCTCGTCATTGATGTGAATCAGCAATTCAGCCAAGGAGATGTTCGATCAGCAACAAAATCCCAGCCATTTCAACAGAGATATTCAAAAGGCTTCACCATTAAAAGAGGTATGCATCTTGTCAAACTGATGATGAGATAGTAATAGTTATATTCACAGAGCTATTTCCTTTCAACATTTTATATGGATTTTTTCTAAGGGCACCACCATTTTTGTTAGGGGGCAACCTTTACTTGGGGGCAGTCTAAATAGGTGGAGATTTTGCTAGAGGGCACCCACATTTTTCTAGGGGGCACCCCAACCCTCCAAACCCTTCATTCCTTCCCATAACCCATTCTACACTCTCTCTCCACCAAAAAAAAGAACTCTCCCTCTTCCTCTTCTAAAACCCTACTTTCTTCTCCTCCACCACTCCACTCCCAATTCCTCCACCAAGCAACAACATTCCTAGATTCGAAGAGATGACACACAAGTCGAAGCAACCAGAATCTAGGAACGTTTTTTCCTAATTATTCAAGAATTTTCTACATTCTATTCAAAGCCCTAGAATAATTTTATTTCTCTAAATAGTTTTGATAAATTAGGTTTAGAATCTCTTTAGGGTTCATGAAAGGAATTTTCGAACACGACAAACCCACATTTTTTCTTGAAACCCTAACCCTAGAAGACGATAAACGAGCATCTCGTATTAGCCGTTCGGCTGATACAGTCGAATTTGAGTACAGTAGGATTGTCAGGCCTGTGGCAGTCCTAATATAAAGTAGGACTGTCACAGTCCCTGCAGTCCTCGGTCCTTGTGAAAGAGGACTGCAGGGACTGTGGCAGTCCTACTTTACATTAGGACTGCCACAGGCCTGACAGTCCTAATGTATCTTATTAACCCGACTTTAGATTTCACGGGGAGCTCAAGCTTCTAGTTGAAAGTAGTAGAGCATATATGAGTTTTATAAGTAACTACTTGTGGAACAATAAAATGAGCTAGTGAATTAAAATAAAATGGCAAGGGAGTTACTTCTCAGGAATACTTCTAAGAACGCCCAGGACAAACAACATTTGCTCCTACTTTGAATGCTTCAACATGTTAGGAATTTATTGTACCCTGTCGATTCATGAAATGAAAAACATAAATTAAATTGAGGAAGCGTACCTGAATCCATTGTTAGGCTTGATGGATCTTGAAGCGGTCGTTCTTTTATGGGGTTCGATCTTCCAACTTGCTACGATCCTTAATGACAAAGAAGAATCTGAATCCTTTGTCCCTCTCTTTCTATTGATGGGAATGCAGAAGATAAAAAGAGAAAACCTCTCTTTCGGTGGTCGTATAAGTTGGAGACCATAACCCTAATAAATACATATATTTATATGTTTTGATATTTCTAATTTGGCCCCTCATCAAATTATATTTATCTCCGGTATCTACACATTAATTCCATGACAATTATACCCTTAAGCCAATTTTTCAAATAGACCACTTTAATTTGGCTTAATTATTTAGATAACCCAATACAATTAATTTTACATGTGTGGCCCATATTATCGAATAATTCCAACAATCTTCCACTGGGCCACATATGTAACCTTATAATTGTGTTAACCTTAGTGAGCATAAATTGTTATCTTAATCCTTAGGGTATATCCGGACAATCTTGCCCATTAACCATATCAATATAGGATCAAAGCGGCATTCGTCACATATAGCGTAACTAAACCATCAGTGGTCACATATACCAATATAGCTAAATGACATAGATCAATCATGGTGCGTAGCATAGAAATTACACGCAATGTGATCAATACATGTCTATTTCCAACTGGTCCTCCTTAACTTTAGTGAGATCAAATACTTTAACATAATTGTCAGCCCCTGTTTTTCAAAAAATTGATTTAATTAGTGTTAATTAGTTGCTAATGACATATTTAGCTTTAAAATATTTATTATAATTTTTAGGAATTTTTCTAGAATTTTTAAATAATTTTTAAATAATTTTTAAATAGTTTTTAAGTCAAATATCATTTTGTCATTTACTGAATTATTTTAATATCGATTTGTAATATTTAATTTTGTTTTAATATCATTCTGCAAATAAATCAATTGTTTTATTTAGAGTTTGCAAATTATATTTGCAAACTATTTGGACGGCACGCATTTGTACATATTCGAATCTTCGGGGGGCTTTTTGCAAATCCCTAACCCTAACTGCCCCCGACGACCAGCCAGCTGCCGACGACCGACCCCGATCTTTTTTGCCATTTTCGGCCAGCCACGGCGACAACCGACTTCGAAATCCTATAAATAGAACCCCTCCGTCCTAAACCCTAACCCTAGCTCGCCGCCGACCCCCACAGACCCCCTTTCTTCCTCGACAAGCCTAAGACCTAACCCTAACTCCGGCGAGCCCCAACGCCACCTCCCCTGCGACCAACAGCCCCATCTACCACCACCATTCGGCGCGCCACGACGAGCTGAGTCGATCGCCACCCGAGCGCCACCGCGACGTCGCCTCCTCCGCCGTCCAGCGCTTTCGAAATCTCCCCCGAAGTCGGACACACAGGTAACAGACCCCAAACTGTGTCGTGCGTGTCTCGTGCACGTGTATATGACTCGCCGTGTCCTGACGAGCATGATGGTAAGACTGGACACGAAAGATTAGACCCGTACGTGTCGTACTTAGCACGGACACGCGACTCATGTGTCCTTAACTGTCAGGACGCAGGGTTTGTTTTATCGGGTTTTAATAATATTAACTAAAAACCTAAATAAATCTAAATACATCCTATCCCTAACACCCATAGCGGGCTGACCCCCTGGCCAGCCCGACCAAACTCAAGAACCCGACCCTTTGGGCCGAGTTCGAACCCCCCTTGTTCTGTTATTTTGTTTTTCTTTTTGTTTTCTTTTTTTTTTTTATATATATATATATATATAATATATATATATATATAATATATATATATATATATATATACAAATACTAGTATACAACAGTATATATATATAATAATATATATACAAAATACATATATATATATATATATATATATATATATATATATATATATAGATATATATATATATATATATGTATATATATAATATGTATTTTTGTATATATATTATTAATATAATACTGTTGTATACAGTATTTGTATATAATATATATATTATATAGATATATATATATAAATATTATATATATATATATATATATATATATATATAAATACTGTATACAACAGTATATATATATAATATATATACAAAATACATATATATATATATATATATATATTAATATAGATATATATATATATATATATATATATATATATATATATGTATATATATATATATGTATTTGTTATATATTATTATATATATACTGTTGTATACAGTATTTGTATATATATATATATAATATATATATATATATATATATATATATATATATATATATATATATATATATATATATATATATATATATATATATATAATATATATATATATATATAAAATAATATATATAGATATATATATATATATATATATATATATATAGATATATATATAGATATATATAGTTTATATTTAATATTTCTTATATATGTATGTATATTTATTATATATATATATATATCCATTATGTATATATATAAATATCTATATATTTATATGTATATATAAATATGTGGTTATATATTATATATGTATTTCAAATTCTACCTTGTATAAAATATTATTTTGTAAATTTCAAAAGTTATTTTATTATATTATAATTTATGACTTGTATATTTTTTTATCACTTTGAGAATATATATTGTTATTATTTAAAAATCCTGTATTTTATTACTGCAACCATTTGGTGTCCAAGCCTAGCATGGATTTTGGGCTCCAATATGTTTTCACACATTCAAGACCTGTACAAGTCATATTGGACTTGATTCATGGCCTTGGGTCCTGTATTTGAACTCTGGTTCAAATTATGTACATGGACAAATACGCAGATAATTAATTATTAATTTTAGATTGTGTACCATGTTGTTTTTGAATTCTAAAATACTTTAATTGCTGTTAAAATTCTAGAAAAATAGTATTTAAATACTATGTTATTAGCTAATTTAGCATAATTTTTACAGTATTTAAATTACAGTTTTGTCATGTTCTGACATATGAAACCAGAACTCACTTTCGTGTACCTATGAAAACTGATTTTTGTAAATACACGTACTGGTTAATAAATTTCAGAAAAATTATAATAAATTTCTATAATTAACAAGGATTATTTGGTACTTTACTTATATAAAATTGAGCTTTTTGTCTATCTAAAAATGTTGGAACACATGTACAATTGATTTATTTATTGAATAGTTACGACTTTTTAATGTTTGTGTAAATTTGAGTTTAGTCGTATTAAACCCCACCCTGCACTAGTGTAAAGGACCTAGAAAGTTAGTTATAGTATTGAGTCACCCCACATTGGTCTCCTATGCTAAAGTCATCATTTTGGCTAGGTGCCCAGTCACAAGTTGTGTTGCACCACTTAGTGTCTTAGTGTTTAACTTAGTATAAAAAATAAATTATGTATTTATTTCTACAGTGACGAGTTACCAGGCATCTATAGCATTCTTATCGCTGATTTGCTTTGCTAGAGGCAAGTACTTTCTATGAACTTTACATACTGCTATAACAATAAACTGTGATTCACCACCATGTTAAATGCTGATCCTTGGAGTAGCAAGTTAAAACTTTGCATGTCGTATTACTTTCAGTCTATGCCATGTTTAGGACAGTTTTCATATCTATCACATGTTTAAATAACGGGTTAAGAGGAAACTGCTAGTAGTGTACGTGATCATGTCCCCCTTCTCTGTATGTATTTACCGAGCACTATTACATTCTATATGTAACTTTGTCGTATGTCTGATCCCGCATTTGTGTATGGACATACACCGATGCCGTTAAGGGTACGTATGTATGCTTCAGAAAATTGATATGTACCGCTGTACATCCTGCTTACCTATTGACTGATCGCTCACCTACTACAGTTTTAAACTTTAAAAACAATAAATTATTGCCATGATAAAATGTAACTAAAATAGATGTCATTTTTTTTCATCCATGATCAGTATTATATGTTTGTTAGATTCAGTACTTGCTCCCGTCCTGACATGATAACGTTGTAGGTATTCTTACTGAGAAGGAGTTGCTCTGTGACTCATATTATGGAGTTACTGCCGATAACCAGGCTTTGCCTTACGAGGATGTACCTGTGGGGAAACTCGCCTAGTTTGCGTAGTTGCTCGGGATATTTAGTGTAGTCATGTATTAGACTACGTATTTGTAACTGGACATGTATCCAGTTTTACATTTCGGACTTGTACTTGGACTCACTATTCTATGAGATAACTTTTGTGTTTGGAGCATTTAGACTCTTTATTACTATTAGAACTGTTAGCACATTTAGTCTTATCTTGTTACTTCTAGAACAGCTTACTGCGCTTTATCTCAAGCGTAGGTTGGACATGACTCGGCCGGCCCAACATTTGGGTAGTGGGTCGTGACAATAATGAAAACAGAATGAACTGAATTTCCATATATCTGATCAGATAAATATCCAAAATACTTTAATACATAATACTGTAATACATAAATGTGTCCAAAAATAAATAGCACCCAAATACATAAAATACAAACTCCTCACTGTATTACCATATTCTTAATTAAGATAACACCCATATGAGCAGTATGCTCATGAAAGACCATGGGTGATAATACTTTTGTGAGCGGATCCGCTAACATGGAGTTTGTCCTAATGTGCTATATGGACACTTAAACCATTCTGAATTTTTTCTTCATAACTAGAAACTTTATGTCACATCATTTGACTTATACAGTTCTTGTTGTCATTAGAATACAATACTGGTGATTTATTGTCACACCATAATTTTATGTGGTCTTCAACACCGTACTGTAGGCGCAGCCTTGTGACAAAATTTGCAACCATATTTCCTGAATACATGCCCCACATCATGTTATAAACCTTGCTGCCATGGTGAAAGAAATTATGAGTGCATGTTTGCCACTCATCCAAAATATATCTCCATTAGTCAGCATAACCTGATATGGATCTCCTGCTGTTTGGCATCCAACAAAATCGGAGTCGGAATACCTTATGATCTCCAGAATTATCCGATCTCCTACAAAGAGCATATAATTTCTTGTTCTCTATTAATTACTTAAGTAGTTTGGCTGCTACCAATGATCCATCCATATTTGCTTAAATATCTGCCTAACATCCTAATATGTACGCAATATCCTGACACGTACATACTTGAGCATACATTAGACTCCCTACAACTGATTATTAAAGAAAAATCTATTGTATTTTCTTAATTTTAAGGCTAACCTTAGGACCCTTGATTGAAACCGAATTTGTCTCCTTACGAGAGGTTTCACCTGGTTTGTATTGAATACTTTAATCGATACACAAAACCAGAAAATTTTACTACTCCCACTGAACTTGTGATACACACAATCTTCAACAGTGTTCATCTCAAAACCAAATGAGATAATCATTGAAGTACCT